>JAZGTJ010017110.1:0-12248 GCA_036877575.1 Botia almorhae
ATGCATGCAGGCAGTACTTTATGACACCGTTCCCTGACCCCAACCCTGGGCCACAAACCCGCTACAATGCAGCTCTAGCCAGAACAAGGGCACGCATTGAAATATAATATAATATAATATAATATAATATAATATAATATAATATAATATAATATAATATAATATAATATAATATAATTACTTACTAGTCTAATTTGTCCGCAACTTTCTGCCAGCCCTCTCTCCTTGTTTTTGCAGCCTTTGCAGTGTTTCCTTGCGTTTTGATTAAATCCTGAAACTCCTGAAAACCCTCAATTAAGAGTTGTTGTTCTGCTGCCGAAAAATACTGAGCGCGCTCTTTCGACATGTTCGCGAGCCAATCAAAGAGTTGCCGATCAATGTTTCTACTATCGATACGTAGCCCCTTTTAAGCCACCCAGTAATCTCAGATGACTTCATCCAGCTATACTAATCATCAACAACAGGTGCGTTCGGAGAACCAGAATAGCGAGCTCATAGTTAGCGCGATGATTTGATCTTGAATGTGTCATTTGATGCAGTAGCAGCAGCACCTTCATAACTGTAGTAAGCGAGGTACGAAGAACGGACCCCTGTTCTGTTACCTGTTGGATGTTTACCAACAGGTGTTCTGTTATGTTCCTGTTCACCATCAATATTCTGATCTCTCCTCCATAAATAAAGTTCATGCTATTTACCACCTTGGTCTCTTGTCCCCTCTGTATTCAATTCGATTTTATTTATATAGCGCTTTTTACAATGTTACATTGCTTCAAAGAAGCTTTACATAAGAAAAACTAAGAATAATAATAAAACAAAGAAAAAATGTCAGACATGTTAATGGTATTATTGCAAATAATTATTGAAAATTTCTGAAGTCAGCATCTCTACATTTATGGCAGCCATTTCAATCCAGTGTCTGAATTCCAACACAGGCATGTCTCATTTTGCTTAATGAAGTACTGAGCACCTGAACCAAATATTATTTAATGAGGAAAGTATAGAAAACACAGTTGTGGTCATTACTATCCTCTTCCAATAGGACCAGCTGGATGGCAAAGTGCTAGTAGATCCTCAAAAAAAGTGGAAGCAAATAACAACTGTTGACCATGGCAAAATTTTTTAGTTTTAGTTAAAAAAAAGAGAGATTTGAAGTTTTGAGTGAGGAAAACCAATTCTCTTTTTACTAGCAGAGGGGCATACAGTGAGTGTCAAGTTGCTTCCATTCCTAAAATTTCAAAAACAGCAGTTCATAAGAACAAGGTCAAGCTGCAGACATTGGGGACAACAAAACTACAGACTGGTAGAGGGTAAAAAATGACTCTGCACTGAATGTCAAAAACCATAGGATGACACCAAGTGCCCTACATAAAGAATGATAAATGACAGCTGGGGTGAAGTGCATGTTGTGAATGGTTCAAAACAGGCTCCTAGAAGCAGGGCTGAAGTCATGCAAAGCTAGAAAAAGCCCTTCTTCAATGAGAAGGAAAGAACAGCCAGGCTGAGGTGTGCAAAAGATCATAAGGATTGGGCCATAGAGGACTGGAGTAAGGTCATCTTCTCTGATGAGTCTAATTTTCAGCTTTGCCCAAAACCTAGTCATCTAATGGTTAGACGGAGACCTGAAGAAAAGTCTACAAACCACACTCTGAGGCTTATTTTTTCCAGCAGGGCAATGCTCCATGCCACAGCCGGGTCAATCAAGGTTCAGATAGAGGATCACCAGATCAAGACCCTGTAATGGCCAGCCCAATTTCCAGACCTGAACCCCATTGAAAGTCTCTAGAAACCTCTAATCAAGAGAAAGACGGATGGCCACAAACCATCATACAAAGCTGCACACCAGGAGTGGCATAAAGTCACCCAACAGCGGTTATTCCACCAAATATTGATTTTTTTTTAACTCTTCCTTAGTTAAAATGTTAGTATTGTGTTGTTTTCTTTGCATTATTTGAAAACCTTGCGTATTTTTTGTTGTTTTAACCAGAGTTTATTATTTGGAATTTGTGAGAAATGTTGTCAGTAGTTTATAGAATAAAACATGTTAATGTTTTTTAGAGTGTACTCACACTAGGCACAGTTGCCGTGAACCGGGCCCGAGTGCGATTGTTTTTTTATTTTTATGTTGTAAAGCTGGTGTGCTTTCCCTTTTCTTCTTTTTCATCATCTTCTTCATTAATTGGATTACCTTATGTTGTTTTGGTTGCATTGCACAAATGTAGATGATTTGTCTTACAGTGGATGGATGGAGTTGGAATCTCTTGGAAATGGTCTTATAGCCTTCCACAGACTGATGGGCTGTCACCACCTTCTTCCTGATGTCCTCTGATATCTAATTAATTAAGCACCCAAATGTGTTTCACCTTAATCGGTTACCCACTTTACTTTACCAATGCAGCTGGGGCTTCACTTACTTTTGCACATACAATAATTCAATTTTTTATGTTATTTTTATATGCTACTCAAAAAATTCCCTCTAAACAAACATATGCAATTGATCAACATACATCTGACAATTAATTTATAAAAAGAAGGTGATGGTTAATTATGAAAATTATGGAAAAACAACAGAAAACTCTGAACAGCTCAAGGGGTTCACAAACTTTCAAGCAGCACTGTGTCAGGGTCCTGGCTTCCTGCTAAGTATCTGGAGATCGTTTTTGCCAGGATACTTACACCCCCAGAGTTCTGTCAGAGCGTGAGGTTAGATTCCGACTCGACTCCTCTTGTCTTTGTTTTGGTTCCCAGGAGTCGGAATCTAAACTCATGCTCTGGGCGTTCGTTCCATGTGGAGGCACATAGCTTCTGTTTTGTTTACATCTGCCATGTGCTCTCCGGTCTCATGCCTTGACCCCGCCCCCTTGTTTCCTCGTTTCTGTTTGATTTTGTGCACTTGTTCGTCATTGTTCTCTGTTCTATTTAATGGCCTCATGTCTGCTGTTCCATGCTGGGTCATCATTGTTGGTTCATTCTGGTTCATTTTTACCTTGTCGGTGTAGTTGATGCACATCGTAGTCTCCTCTCATCGTGGTTTCTAAATTTTTGTTGTCAATGTTTTGGCTCTGTCGTCGTCTTGTCTGATTAAGCTCTGTTAATGTCATTATTTGCCCCGTCAAGTCCTTGATCGTCGAATGTTTAAAGTTAAGTCCGCCATGTGTATGTCGATGTTTAAACCCATCAAAAATCTTGTGTTATGAATGTTATAATGTTTTGTATCTTTATTGATTTTTGCTGTGTTTTTGGATTGTGATTTTGAGTTTATTCATGTTTGTTAGTCACTTTTTGAGTTCGCTATCATTTAGTTTATATTTAGTATTGGATTATTCTGCTTATGTTTTCCATTTGTCCCCTCATGGGTTTTTGTTTCTGTTTAACTTTAATAAAGTGTTAATCGCTGTCTGTGACTGGGTTCATCCCCGTACAATCGTGACATTATATACTTATAAACTATAACCTAACTTTTAACTTACTATATAACTTAAGTGACTGAACACAAAAAAATTATAATTTTTATGTAGTTATGGTAACTTAATGTAAGCCTGTTAGAGTTGTTCTGAATTGCTAAAACACTAAACCCCATTCTCTAAACCAAATGTTCAGTGATCTAAACCCAGTTTTTAAATAAATCACTCCTTTGGAACAACTTCAGGTAGTTCATAGGGATGGATGACAATGACAAAGCATGGGAAGAGCAAGATCAGTAATTTTAGATTAAATTAGAGCTACTGTGATAGTGTAATGCCACCCCAGCCCTCGTCTGAATATTGACACTCCCTCTGCTTCTATGACAATTTCCTGACAGCCATTTAAGCATGGCCAGCCAAACAGGCCTTGTGAAGTATTGCCAGTTTTACTGCCTTACTGAGCATTTCTATTGTCTTCTTGATTACTATGTGTTTGATTTATTGCCTGTTTCTCTTGACTTTTGCCTGTTGGATTACCCTTTTGCTTGTTTGCCGGTTGGACTGTTTTCTGTGATTTTGACTACTTTGTTTGTGACCTTAGCTCTGATTTCTGTGTCACGATTTGGATTGTTAAACTGTTTTACCATTAAACTTCTGCAAATGGATGTAACACGGCATCAGCCTCACACCCTCCTTACAAATAGACCATGTGTTTGTGCATTAAATAACAAGGAACATGTAATGCCAAGCCAGCAGAGGAAGGCCTCACCCGAATACTGACTGCCTACACTCCCTCTGCTTTTAACCCAGATTATCAACATCACACAAGGTAACCACACCTCACATCAGGCTACCACCCTCAGGCTAATGGGCAAGTTGAACATTTAAACCAAGAAATTGGTCGATACTTAAGAACATACTGTAGTCGAGAGCAACGCCGATGGTCAGAGTTTCTTCCCTGGGCTGAATATGCCCAGAATTCTCTCACCCACTCCTCCACAGGCCTCACCCCCTTCCAGTGCGTCCTGGGGTTTAAGCCCCCCTTGTTCCCGTGGTCAGGCGAACCCTCTTCGGTCCCTGCAGTGGACGACTGAATCAGACATAGTGAGAGGGTGTGGGACAGTGCTCATGTTCGTCTCCAGCGTGCCGTAAGAACGCAGGAGTTCCAGGCCAACAGACGACACCGCCCACATCTGCCCTACCAACCAGGAAAACAGGTCTGGCTCTCGACGAAAGACATCAAGTTGCGGCTGCCCAGCAGGAAGCTTAGTCCAAGGTATGTAGACCCTTTTAAAATTCTTAAACGAATTAACGAGATAACTTACCAACTGGACCTCCCTGCTAATTATCTATCTCTCCCTCTTTCCATGTGCCCCTGCTCAAACCGGTCCACCCAGATGCTGACCTCCAGAACCGCCACCACCCTTGGACATAGACGGAATGCCCGCCTATCAGGTAAATGAGTTGCTGGACTCTAGACGTAGAGGGGGTAAACTCCAATACTTGGTGGACTGGGAGGGCTATGGACCTAAAAAGAGATCATGGGTAGCCGCCAGTAACATCCTGGACCCATCTCTAATCGAGGAGTTTCATCGAGCCAGACCTGACCGTCCAGCGCCACGGCCACCGGGACGTCCTTACTGAGCTCCAGGAGTCACTCCTAGAAGGGGGGGTTCTGTAATGCCAAGCCAGCAGAGGGAGCCCTCACCCGAATACTGACTGCCTACACTCCCTCTGCTGCTTCTACACTCACTTCCTGTTTGGGACTATTTCAACTGTGACCATGTACTTGCTCCCTCGCGAAGTATTGCCAGTTTACCTGCCTTATTGAGCATTTTCCTCTGATTATTCTGCCTGACTATTGTGTATGATCCTGCTTTGTTTTTCTTATTTACGAGTTCTCAGATTAACGTTTTGGATTGTTTGTTTGAGTGGACTAATGTTATGGTTTGCACCTAAACCCTGCCTCATTACCATTGTCTTTTAGATTGCCCCTTGGATTGTTGACATATCGGACTGCTTTGCTGTTGCTGACCCATTGCCTGTTTTCACGTGTTTGTGTACTACTGCTAATCCCAATAAACAACTGCATATGGATTCTAATTCTGCCTCAGCGTCCACGTTACAGAACGCAGGACAAAGATTTCAACCTAATTTAAGCAGAGTCTTTTCTGAATCTTTTCTGGGACCGACCTAGGCTTTTTCGTCCAGATGGCCTGCACCTCAGCCGACTCGTCGCAGATCTAATGCTGGACAGTATCTCCAAGACACTACGCACATTTGACTAGTAAGTTCAGCCTCTACCTATAATTGTTGTTGTTGTTATTCTTTGTTAACAAATACAAACGTTTGTATAGCCTGTTCCCTGAATAGTGAGGCTAAAAAATTAACCTGCAAATTAAAAAAATAAATTAACCTAAAAATTAAGACTGACAAAATCTTATCTTGATTAAATCAGAAAATAACAATATGAGAAAACAAAAATGACTCCTAAAGCCTGAGCTCCTAAACGTCAGATCACTCACAACAAAGGCAGGTATTGTATGTGAAATGATCTTGGATAACAGTTTGATGTACTCTGTTTAACTGAAATATGGCTCAAGCCAGATGATTACATTAGTCTTAATTAGTCTGCCCCACCAGGCTACTGTTATAAGACATAAATGGGATATTTGAAATAGGTCACCATCATTTTGTTTATTTAAATGGGGAATCATCTAAATTAATGCCTGTGAAATATGGCCTTTTTTTAGGCCCTTTGCCATTCACGTTATACATGCTGTGTAACGATGAGTCAGAAGTATTTGGATCCATGTGTGGCTTTATTAGAATGGTCGACAGGCAAGGGTAAACAACAGTAGACAGGGTTAACACAGGCTAGACAAATCATAATCATGGGCAGGCAGAAGTTGAGACAGGTAGCAAGCAATCATAAACCAGATACACAATCCAAAGGTCGAGGCAGGTGGCAATAATCAAAACGATAGACAACCCAATCAAAGTAGCAGGCAGAGAACAAATCGAGAAACCAAAAACAATCCAGATCATACACAGAAACACGGCAGAAGAATACAGGGGAAAAACGCTCAGAATTGATGCAATGCAAACAAGACTTGGCAATAAATGATATGAAATGTCCGGTTTAAATGGACGGCAGGAAATAAACAGGTGATAAACAGGAAGTAATCAGTGGGTGTGATATGTCTTCTGGGAAATGTAGTCCGGAACTCTGTTCAGTATTCCGGGGAAGGCTCCCTCTGGTGGCGCGGTGCAGAAGAGGCTGGAGCCTCCACCGTAACATGCTAAAAACAATACGCTGTCACTTTGCAGCTGACACAATACATTAAAGCCGTGTCGGGGACCAATATTGATTCATTTGTGTCTATTAGTGGTGTAAATGTTTATCATAGTAATTGTAATCATTTAGGTGTCTGTCACATGAATAAACATACAGTGCAATGTGTTTATAAAGACGGCTTAGTAACTGTATGTAAGTGAAACTCATTTATCCAGTGTGTTTTCTCAAATCATATAATATCTTACGCTTCAGTGAAGTATGTTTTGTTTACTGTGGGCGATTTTGTAACTAGATTTTGCAACCTCTCTTCTAATGCTGTATTTTGACAGACTCTATCCCAACATGCATAATATAAACACTTAAGATGCTCTTAAAGTAATCCTTTCCTTCAGGAACTTTTCCCTTTAAGGATTATTTAACAAAATCTCATGATGTCATGGAAACACCAGGCTCCGCCCCCAATCAACATTCACAATCACCAAAATTCTTATCACACACACCTGATCGTCATGTTCATCAACAACCATTATAAGAACACACGCTTCTCACAGTCACATTGTTAATATTCACATATTATATTAAAGACCTGTTTCCACACTACTCGACCCCTCCTCGTCTCCCTCATGTGTTTCAGTGATATTGTTTTTTCTACTTGCATGTACTCACCTCCTGAAACCAGCTCCTGGATTGCCATCTGTTTATGTAAGGACTTAATACTTACCAGTACTCATCTGCTTGTTTTTAATTCATTGTTCAATAAATTTGCCTGTGTAATGAGAGTGAGGCTGATGCGGTGTTAGAATCCATTTGCAGAAGTTTTGCAGACACGGAAATCAGAGTCGAGGTCACAGGCAAAGTAGTCAAAATCACAGAAAACAGTCCATTCTGCAAAAAGGGTAATCCTGAAATGTTGAGTAAAACTCTAGAAGAGATGCATACTGTCCTGGAATATTTTGCAATCTTTCTATCTCAGAATTTAGCATAACTTTTCATTTGTTATCTTTTATATCTCAAGACAGTGTAGTAAAAAGGCTGGTAGTGTTAAAGTATTGTGTTTTTACTTCATTTTGTCTTCAAGGCCTAACCCTAGTTCTCACAATAACAAAAACATGTTTGTGTTGCAATTCTGCTTACTCTGTGTGCTTGTCTTTGAGTTTTTGCAATTACATTTGGTAGGTTTTATAGGAATGTCTATGTTATAGACTTAAGCCTAATGGGGCATGTTGAACCTAATCCTAGTGAAACAGTGCAGGGAGTACTGCACTTTCATTGGTAGCTGAAACATATGATCAAATTAGCCAAAACAAAATAAACAGGAAAGATGCCTTTCTGAATTCTGTGAACTTAACCAACAGTAAATCAAACGGTAAAGATACATCAGGTGTTTCCGGATGTCAGGTAAAGATGGACAGCGAATGAATGTCATTTATAGTAACATCTGTGTTTTTTTTTTAGAGGTTGTGAAGGAAAGTAACTTAACTGTGAGCAGAATTTTATTTTAGAAGGAAATGCACAGAGTTTGAAAGTTTTTAGTTTAACTCGATGGAGACTGAAGTATATTTACAGCCAGAGAAAGCCAAAGAAACAGAATAGTTTGATTTATCTAGTTTGATNGATACATCAGGTGTTTCCGGATGTCAGGTAAAGATGGACAGCGAATGAATGTCATTTATAGTAACATCTGTGTCTTTTTTTTTTTAGAGGTTGTGAAGGAAAGTAACTTAACTGTGAGCAGAATTTTATTTTAGAAGGAAATGCACAGAGTTTGAAAGTTTTCAGTTTAACTCGATGGAGACTGAAGTATATTTACAGCCAGAGAAAGCCAAAGAAACTGAATAGTTTGATTTATCTAGTTTGATTTATGATCCATTTATCATCTTTTGTGTGTGTGTTATGTGTTAAGACCCTGCCAGTGGGCCGTGCAATTATCTGAGTGTGCACTTTAATCTCGTAAATCATGAGGATTCTGTTGTGATGGTGCAACAGCCCAGATTGCTGACCCCCTCACCACTGACCATTGTGTCCGGTCAAAAACCCAGCAGAGTAGGAAAACTCTTTCTCTCTTTCTGCCCTCTGAACTCTTCTATTCTTATGTCCTCTCTCTTCTTTTCATCTGTTCTCTTATCTTTTCCCTCCTGTTCTTTCCTTTTCATCTCCTCTCTTCTGACACATCTGCCTGGTTTGATCTTGGCTTTCTGGTGCTGAATGTCCAAAAGCAACTCTTGTGCTTGTGTGAAGCAGGAGCTGTGGATGGACATCACGCTCCTAGCAATTATTTTAAACCGAAAACAAATGTAGACTTTTGTTTCTTACTGTCTTTTGTTTTATCCTGAGAAAAAAACACACAATGTCACAATTGTTTTTTAATTTCAGAAGAGATCTCAATTTTGTCTGACAATGTAACTGTTACAGAGGAGGGTCCCGCACCGCGTCAATATAAACCCTGCACACGCCATAGCTCTTCGCAAAGTCTCGATTTGCCCCGGCTGTAATTTCTGAGTGTTTCTCCTTGCATTGCTGTTTATTGTTGTGACCTTGGGTTGTTTATCATTTTTTAATATTTTCTGCCTGCCCCTGTTTTGGATTGTTTTTTTGGACTTTAATTGTTTGCTGCCTGCCTCAGCCGCTGCCTGTACCACGTGTATTGTGATTGTTTGCTGCCTGCCTCGACCCTAGCCTGTTTTACGATTACGCCTTTGCCTTTCCTCCGCTGTACCTGTTGTTGATTAACTATGGACTGTTTGACAATTCACCATTAAAGCTGCAAATGGATCTGAATGCCTTTGAGTCTTTGTTACAGTAATATGAAATCAATTTCCTATAAAATACTTTCAAGAGTAATTTATATGAGCTTTACTACCCACAGTTTAGCTTTTACTTTTACAATTTACTAAATCAGTTTTCATCCATTTTATGTCTATTTTGATTTCTGCCAAATCTTAGGAGAAACATCTCAAAACCCCAAAGAGACGTGAATAAGAACCTAAACAAATGAGTGAAAACACTGCAATACACAAACATGCATGTCTTGGACATATAATGTGACAGTATATCTGTGAAGATGGAGGAAAAGAAAGAAATCGGTAGCATAGGACATAAATATGCTAATAGCCTCTGTAAATATACAACGCCTCTACTGAACAGATTAATCACTGCAGCAAAGACACTGAGGTTAACCCTCCAACACACTAATCCTTCTTACTCATATTAAGAGGCATGCATATGTGCAAACATCATGCACACTTGCTCATTTGCACCGACACACACATGCTTGGTCATTTCATCCCACACCACTAGCAAACTGTGGTTCTTGGACATTGGCCCTCTACACCAATTAACTAACACCAATAAACTCCAAATACATTGAAAGCATTAGGTGGCAATTTTTTAATAAGGAGAAATCTGCCTTTTTTCATTTAACCCTTTACATGCTGACACAAACTGATTAGGCATATTTGAAGTGTTTATTTCCTTAAAGAAAAAATATTTAGACATTTAGGAAATATAAAGATTTGAATAAAATGACAACTGATTCTGATATATTACTATTTATTAAAAATATTTTAACATTTTTAAATATTTTTACCATAGTTTAAGTACATAGTTAAGGTATTCTCTGAGGCCCCCTCTGTCACACATACACACACACACACACTATCAGGAACTTTTCTCTTGTGTTGATTAAGGGGATGCTGGTATTTACCGAAGAGATTGTTCACCATCTGTGATATTCTGATAGACTCGCAGTGGATGCGAAACACTTTTTTATAATAGTATTTAATGGATTGTATTTTATAATTTTAAAAATTAATAAAATAATAATGGTATGATGATTAAGTATAGGCCTACTTGTATTAGGACATAGGATAGTGAGTGGACCATCCTTGTAAATAAAATAAAATAAAATAATACATTATAATAAAAAATGTAAAAAATCATGGACAGTTTTCTGAAACAATAAATGAAAAAATTACATGTTAGGGTGAGGATAGGCTGAGAAGTATTGGTTCCATCTGCTGATAATCACTGGTGTGCCTTTACGTTGTGCACAGCAGTCTAGCAAACAAGCTTAATAACCAAATATAAGGCTACCATTATTGATGCAATAAGCCTAAAAAAAAGATAAAAAATAATAACAAAATAAAGTCTCGCAATTTACAGCAACAAACGCTCCTAAATTGCCACAATGCAGCCCACGATGGCATTCCCTATGTCACGCATTTTTGAAACTTTGAATCAGAGTATGATGCAGTCATGTGGGTGAAATGAAGCTTCAGACGTCACTGGTCAAATGATTTTGATAGAACAAATCAAGCATTGATCAAGCACTCCTTTTTTTGACACACAACTTTAGATAAACAACTTTTATTTTTGTTTGTGCAATACGTGATGGAAATTTTGCCTGAAGCGTACCTGAGGTCCTGGTATTGGCTGGAGCTCAACCGCCCATTGCATAAGCTGTGGACTGGATTGTAACTGTCCATTGATGGATTTTTTGAGGGCTGTGCTATGGAATGCCATGATGTCTGAAAATGTCATGGCCATCAAGCCAGTGCCTCCATGACACACAACCAGGCCTGAAGCACCAAGGCCTTTGCCCTGGCCCATGGTCATGCTTGCTCACTTATGATCACCTTTTAGGACTTATTTAAAATCATTGATTCACAATTAGATCTTGCCTCTCTATTTAATGTTTGTTTGAGCAGTATGTGACAGTTAACACACAAAAGGCCACGCACACACATGCTTAAAATCGTTTGTCACATAACATGTTATTGTAAACTAAAGTTGTATAACTTCATAATATTTTGTTACATTATAACACATTGTGATTTCTTGTTTTAGTTTAAGTTTGTTGCAATTTTTATGTAAAAGAAATATCAAAAGTGTTGAATACTCTTCTAAACACACTTCTTAAAACAACACTTTCTGAACAAAGTCTTATTTAACAAGGCAAAATGCATATTTTTATATGATTATTCTAGTTCAAGTTCAAGTGGAGTTTATTGTCATTTCAGCCATATACAATTACATATTGAAACGAAACAACGTTTCCCAAGGACCAAGTTGCTCCATTAGACAAACACTGAACATCACAAAACTACAACAACCACATAGTTAACATAGGCTAAACATAATTTAAACATAAATTGCACAAGTGCAAACATGTGCAGACAGCACAAGACAGTACAATGACTATTGGGACAGATTATGAGCATAGTAAGTCCCAGTGCAGAACCAGTACACAGTTCTGTTAAAAAAGTAAACCAGGGGCCCGTTTCAGAAAGGAGGTTCAACCAACTCTGAGTTGACTTACCCTGAGATGGGAAACTCTGAGTTTTCGGTTACAGAACAGCTGAAATGAGTTAGTTCAATCAACTCTGAGTGGACTGACTCTGAGTTAAGCGCGTGCACCGCAACTATAAAAAACCATTATCAATGGAGCGCAGATATTATGAGTCACCATGGCAACGGCGCCAGACAAAAAGAGGTCTCTATATTTTTCACCAGCAGAACTGGATGTGCTTATGCAAGCATATGGAGAGTAC
>JAZGTJ010017111.1:0-12248 GCA_036877575.1 Botia almorhae
AAAGGAGCAGCGCGAACAAAGGGGCGTCAGCCAGCGCGCTGATTGGTTGGTCTGCGATATGGAGGTTTGTAACAACAGATGGGGTCTTCCTTCTCACACTTCCCCCTAAAACCCTGATTGTTCACAAAATGTGCACAGAGAAGCTCGAACCCGGTCATGGTTAAAGTCAGTGAGTCCTGGATCGGTGCATCGTGATTGTGGATTTGTTCAGCGGTGTGTCGGCCGTTGACATACATCCATAGATAAGATTAAAACACCGTCATAATCTAATTGGATCGCCGTGTATCGTGACATCGGACATCTGGGGAGCAGAGATCAACACGCGTGGTGAGAAAGGCTGTGTGTTACTCAAGACTTACCCTCAATACTTTTGGAGATATGAGGATACTGACGTATCCTACGAGCTGTTTTACGCTGTCATGTGATTGCAACTTTGTGGCGCGATGCGTAATATGATAATTTATTTATTTATTGAGATTCTTTGCGAATAGTTTACTGATACAGTAGTCAGATGACGCTACCATCTGTACACTGTTGTCAAGCGAATAATATGACCCAGTGTTTAATAGTTATCTACCAGCAGCCCATGGGAAGACTCGAGTCGCCTATCATTTACAATGAGAAAGTAACGATGCACTGAATCTGAATTGACTCGCCTGTCATAATCTGGACAGATTACGTAACGGGTTTGTCTGACACCTTTTGAGGGATCAGTTCACCAAATGAAATTTCATGTAATACACCTTTATGTAGTGTCAAACCTGTTTGTCTTTATTTTATGCAAATTCATTCCAAGTATCTTAAAATTAGTTTTTATTGCTGTTCACATTATTCAATGTATTCTAAAGACATTGCTTTGTCATTATTTGCTGAATAAATTCTTGTTGTTGTCTCATTGTTGCATGGAAAAGATAAGTCTGGACATTCTGCTAAATATTTCCTTTTTGTGAAGAAAAAATCATACAGTTTTGGAATTACGAGGGAAAGTTAAAAAAAGAAACATTAACAGCACACACCTTATCCCACACCTTGAGATAAGCAGTGAGTGTGACCAACTCGCTCACCTAGGCACAGACTTGAAGGTGAGATGGTGGTAATAAAATCTTGTAAACTAAATTTTAGTCTGGAACCTTTTTGTTGTTGCAAATACTGAAATGTACTCTTCCCAGACTGCTTTAAGAGGTTACAGATGCATTTTAATTTTAAAGCATGTTAGAATCTCGGGCAGATCTGGAAGTCACATTTTCCATTCCGCAGATTGTGAAGTAGCTGCGTTCTGTCTTCTGTCTCACATTTCATAACTCCTTAGGGTCTCATACATAAGAGTCTGTAAACATGGTGACTGTGATCAACTGTGCAATCTGCTGAACCTGTGCAGCACATCAAGAAGAGAGGTAGAAGGAGCAGAAGCATGACTTTTGGCATTGATGGACAGAGCTTGTTGGATCGCATGTATTTTCCAGGTTGTCGTGGTGATTTAAACAATAGTGGAGCTATAGTGTTTATGTGAATATGCTGATTGGGGGGATGAGGGAATGGTTGGACTTTCATGGTGTGTGTGTGTGTGAGAGAGAGATGGATGGATGAAGGCCAGGAAACAGCAAGGGGAGATCTTGGCCAGGATCTTACAGACAGAGGTTAGTGAGCAGTTGCTCTGGAATTGTACAACAGGGGAAACTTTAAAACCAACAGGAAGCAAAAAGAGGAAAAGGCCAGTGGCCTTTGTGAAAAATAACCTTACATTAGAATTCCTTATGTACATTTGTTACAGCAATAAATTTTAAAAATTGGAAGGAGGTCTGTGTATGTTGAGTTCTGGGTGCTGTAGTTATGTGTCGGTGGTTCAAGTGGTTTATGCATAGACCACAGCTTTCATACTGTCTGTAGCACTTTCACAAACCCCAAATATCTCCTAAGCTCTACACATATGTCCAGACTACACAAGCTCCAACCCACCAGACAGTCTGTGTTTGACAAACCCGTAATTATTTGTAATCAGGCATGTTTGTTGATGTTACTATGCAGAGCTGATCTCTAGGAAGGTCCAAAACACAATGTGTATAAATAGTCAATAAAATGAATGTTTCATTCTTCTGTGACATGTTTAATGGTAGAGTGCACCGTTGCATAAGCATGGAGAAGTACATGCTACTAGACTGATGGTTATTGCATTTGAGAGCAGAGCTGATTTGTGTTGCAATGAACACAGGATATCTTATCTCAATTTGCATTTGTTATTGTATTGTAATGATAGGTCATATTTTCCTAACCGCCACTTAACTGAAGAGACTAAGAGTGGTTGAAAGAAGCTGATTGTAATAGAAAAGGTGAAAGGTCCATTTCTAACCATTATTGTTTCTTTCATTCATTCTAATGTGCATTTGTTCATTCTAATGTACATTATAATGTCAACACTGGTAATTTTCTAATACCCAATATCTGTTGTCTTTGACGTTGGATGTGTATCACAGCCTAATGACTCGTACATTGATCGCCTATCATTCCAACTGCACTATATTTAAGATATGAAATATTAATGTAAGAATAAGCTGCTCTGGGGTCGATTGGTATTGAATATTTTATCATCTCATGACTAAGCGCAGCAGGCCATGTAAGAAAGATGTGGGAGGGGCTACACAAACACACACTTAAATTAACACACTGGGCCAAGAGATGGTGACGTTGATAAATTTGTACATGCCCGAGCATAAGCAACACTATTGTTTGCTCATGGGATAATGTTCTTGTAAAACGATAATGGTGTAGGAGTTTAGTCATAGACTGAACTGGGCAATTACCGGTTCTGTCTGGAGTTCATTTAGACTTGGGTGTCTATCAATTAGGTTACTTGCACAGTAAACCCTCAAGTGTTATGTGTTCATATCTGTGTATGCTAATTAGTTCCTCTAAAGTGATTCTAAGTGGTCATAAAGTTGATGAAAATATCATATGTTAATATAAGTTTGATTAGCGTGGATGTGTGTGTATTTGTGCATGAGAGAGAGAGAGAGAGAGAGAGAGAGGACAACAGTGTAACCAGCATTAGGGAAGTCTGAAACTTAAAAGCCTCATGTCAGTTTCCGTTGTGCAAATCAGAAAGAGGAAGAGTGTAGGACAGCAAAGCACTGAATCTGTGTGTCACATAGATTCAGAGCTCGCCTATCCTTAGATTAGAGACCACCAAACGATCTGCGGCGAGACCCCCATTCTCTCCACCAGAGAGAAGGTACATCTATGCTCATTAAATCTTAAAATCAAGTTCAGGAAGTTGATGTACAGAAGATGTTCTTAAATCAGATTGAGATATTAATGGAACAACTTTTGTTATCTTGCTTTTGTTGATAGAAGCAAGATTGAGATATAAAGATTGAGATAGCAAGATTTAATTGCTTCTGTTGATAGATTTGATAGGATTAACACTGTCTTTAAAATGTTGGGAATTTTATAGTTCATAGCAGGAAGGTGATTTTTTTCAGTGACCTATGTGTTATTTATAATGGTAATATGGTTGAAAAAGAGCACAGTTTGCACTTCAACAGGGTTAGAGAGTTGTGAAATGATAGAATGGGCAGATTTTGCCGTTAGAATGTCTAAGACATTTTAGTTCTTTTATCATTCACAAAAAAGTATGCTAGCTGACAGTTGTACAAATTTGTCTTTTAACATAACATCATAGAAAAATGTTGTTTAAAAGCATGTTATATCAAGAGTAATAGTTTGGCAGCTGCTAGTAGGCAGTTTGTTATTACTGTGAGTAGTGGTAACAGTGGGGTAACAGTACCCTGTTGTCCAGCACCTGTCCTCGTCCCTCCAGCTGGCTAGGAAGGAAGACTTCAGTAGCACAGTTGGCCATGTGCCAGGGGAACCTCCAAACGTGAGGATATTTGTCTGCTACTGTTTAACAGTTTAGCGTGGCATTACTGCTAAAACGTATTTTAAAGATCATTGTGTTAAAAATGGTTTTATCATTTCTGTCTTTTATTTTTTAAGGTTTTATAATCTACAACCTTATATTTAATTTATTTTTTAACTGTTCCTTCTTAGTGTTTTGCCACTGAATAATTAACATAACAAAGGTTCACACTCAGCGTGTGTTCTGTCACACATGCTTTCTTAGTTCTTTTTATATAAGAAAGCATGTGACAATGAATGCTGTAGTCTGTTGGAGAAATAATGCTAAATGTCTTTTACAAATGTAACAATATAAGGTCAGTTGTCATATCCTGCAGTGACATGATAAACTTCATCTGAAATCCTTATACAAAGTAGTTTCATAATGTAGCATTTACTTTCAGCTATGACTTGTAGATGTTGGCTGCATGTGGGTTTTGTTTGATATTAGAACAGGCCTCTGTTTCTTATCAAGAGATATCAAAAATACATGAGCCAGTCTGACTGAGCAATGTGAGATATGCATAAATCGTCTGTTATTTTAAGGGTTTGGCGTTTTGTTTTCGTAACTTTATTCTCGCTCTGACCTACATACAGAATTGTTAATTCTTTTTAATGTTAAATAAAGAAACAGGAATGGGACATTTTTATTCCGCTCTCCTTTTCTCATTTTCATTTTCTCTAGAGACGTTCCATGCAGTCGTGGCTGAAGTAAAATGGATGACAGGAATGATGGAGTGCGATTTGGAGAGAACAAATTTATCAGCAAGTGAGTATAAATGTTACACCAAATGCTTGAGCAGTAAAATCACACCAATTACATCTTAAAGGGGTAGTTCACTCAAAAATCTGAAAAATCTTTGAGTTATTCCAAGCCTGTATCAACCTTGTTTTCCATGGAACATAAATAACAGAACACAAAGTTCATTTCCCATTTCTGCATGTCAAAAACAGCAGCATCAGCATTCTTTGGAATTTCTTTTCTTGTGTTCTGCTGAAATAGAAAATTTGAGTTTAAAACAACAGAAATGTAAAATAAAAGAATACTTTACAAATTGATATTCACATTTTTACAATTATTGCTTTAATTCAGATTTAAAAGTATTTAAAAAGTACATAAAAAATAAATAATTATTGTTGTAAAGGCAGATTCTAAATTACCCTTTTGTTAAAAAGCAGTTTTCATCCACTTGCCAGTTAAGTTATATAAATGTAATTGGACATTCAATCTCATTCCAACTTTTATTTCTTATTTTTATTGTTTTTATTATAAATTCTACCTTTAATTCAACCTTTAGTTTACTTTATGACACAACCCCTCTGACACAACATGTTTTACATTTTCAAACATTAAATGAAGACTTCTTGTCTTTCTCAGAAGCAGCATTCTTTCTCATTTAAAGACTTACAATCTCTATTATGAAGGAAAAAACCTGCAGCTGCGCCACAGAGAGGTAAGAAAGAGTTTATACCCTCTTCGTCCACACCCGTTCCTGTGGAAGGTGGGGTAGCATTTGACCCCTTCTGTGCAATTTTAATAATTCACTGTTCTCCGGGGAGTAATAACTGTCTGGGACTGGAGGGGGTGTGGCTGGTGTGGGGGTTATCATATGGATCTGCTTTTGTGTTTGTGAATGGAGTTTGCTCAGATGATATGGCTGTCTATGTGCCAAAATACAGTTTTAAATCTGTGGTTTACTCATTTATTACTATTTTTTTATCTTCATCTTCAACATTTTTAGAAAATCTTTTTGACTTGACAAAATGGTGTTTTTAAATAGACAGATCAGTTGTTTATTGTCACTTGTTTTATTTGGGACAAAATACTAAGTTGACGTCAATGTTTGTGTTGTGTGTATTATGACCACAGGAAGAGGGAGAGTTGATCATAGAAGGGCTTCTCAATATCTCTTGGGGTTTGCGTCGACCAATCAGGCTTCAGATGCAGGATGACAATGAGCGAATCAAACCACCTCCTTCCTCTACCTCCTGGCACTCAGGCTGCAACCTAGATAACCAGAGGTCAGACAATAAATCAAACACACACACAGACATAAAAACACATACAATTTTAATGCAGGTCATTAACATTAACACCCATGTTTTATAGAGCAGAGCAATGTATTTACTCAGATGCTTCATTGAGAAAGGACACTTAGCGGTTTTTAAGGCTGAAAAAAGGATTTAATTCAGCAAAAAGTAATTTTCTTTCAGTTCACCAAGGAAAATGTAATAGCAGTTAATCTAAAAATGCTGAGAAGTACTAATTCTATTATTTATCAATCATAGATTATAAACATAATTATCATCATTAATACAGAAAGCAACATTTCTTTCAAAGCCAAGTACTTTAAACTCAAGTAACCTTGATACTATATCAGCACAGACACTGAAAGCCTTCTTTGTTTTTTTTGTGTTTGTTGCCATAGAAACTGTATCCATGTGATGACCATGCTTTTGACATTCCAGGAGTTGAAATCTTTAGGACCTCTGTGATATAAATAACACATTCTTGCCTGTTTTTTACTCATTCCCTTTACAAACTGAAAGTTCAAAAGAATGGCACCCATTCATATCTTAGCAGATCTAGCACCTACTGGGTTTAATAAACAGAAATAAATAGTTTAGAAACTTGTCGATTTGGGTAGAAAAGATCATGTTATCTTAACAGCCGGTTCCCAGAATCACTTTGAAATCCAGATTCAGTTTGTTGTCAGAATATGACTGTAATGGATTTAAAAGCATCACTTTGTCTCAGAGCAACACTTCTTGCTTGTGAAAGCTCCCATTTTTAAATCTTGTTCGCCTGACTGATTAAACTTGTATCTGTTTGTCAGTTCACATAGATCAGTAACAGTGTTGTGTTGGTGACAGGCTGTGCTGAATATTGCCGCCTCATGTAGCCTTTGACGTGGTTACCAGTGTCTAGAAGAAAGATAATGTGGAATTTAATTACTGCTACTATTTTATTACCTACATTCACTGCATCCTTAAGCACACATCTTGTTTACAACGAAACTTCTAATGAAAAAGATTCTGTTGGGTTCTGCTGTGGATTTTGTTTATGTTATGGCAGCAATTTTATGTTCTTTTTTACTTGTTCTTCAGCCAAGAGGGTCAGAAACAGACTCCGCCCCAGGTGGAGGTTACGCCTCCAGAGGACCAATCAAGCAACGGGACGACACAAGAATATGCAGAGAAAGATGAAGAAGAAGGTATATCTTATTTTTAAAACACAATATGCGTAGCTCTCACTTGTCTTTACAGTGTGCTTATGTTCCACCTCCACTTTCTCTTGGGCAGAGGGGTGTGATGTTTCCTCTCAGCTTCTTAGAACCAAAAGTGATGCTGGTGTGCTGAGACGGGGCAGGAGACGGTCTCCTAGCGACCAGCGGCGAATCAGAAGGCACAGATTTTCCATCAATGGTCATTTTTACAACCACAAGGTTGGGAAACTTGAGAAGATGGCTTGTGGGTGGGAGTGGGGGGTGGATGGGTTTAGGGAAAAGAAAATATCATTAGCTTAGCATAAATAGACTATAAATAGAAGTAAATGGAAATTGATACCATAATAGATTAATATAAGTTCCATCTCAATGATGTGCTCTCTTCTTTTTCTATCTTCCCTTCTTGTGCAGACGGCTGTGTTCACACCTGCATATGGTTCTGTTACAAACGTCCGGATAAACAGCTGTATGACCACACCACAGGTGCTGCGAGTGTTACTAAACAAGTTTAAGATTGAGAACAGCCCGGATGACTTTGCCCTCTACCTCGTTCACGCCAGCGGGGGTCAGCAGTGATCCTTCTATACTCATGCTGAAATAACTTGCTTGTGCAACACTGTATCTCCATCTAGTGGACAGAGAACATAACCACTACAACTATGTTTTGTGGCGCATGCATTTATACATTTATTCATATAAAATTCCAATTATGCATATTGTTAGGGAGAGGTGTGCTGTTATTTTTTGTGATTTGACTTACAGTTTACAAGTGGCAGATGATTAAACTGATAAAGAGTCTGTTAACATCTATAGGATTAGGTGTCAGGTTTTGCATGGTCGAACAGCATGCATTATTTCTTCCGAAATGTGCATGTAATCTGCACTGAAAGTGTAAAATCTTACATTTATGTTTCAGAGCGTGTTAAGCTGAAGCGTACAGACTACCCGTTAGTGTTGAGAATACTACAGGGACCATGCGAGCACATCTGTAAGATATTTCTTATGGAGCAGGACCTGGGAGAAGAGATTCCCTATGAAGTCAGTGTGTTGTCAGTTTTTTATATGGTTTAAAAAATGTGTTATTGCAACATAATTTTCATTTATAGTCAACATTTTTGGACTTACTGCAGTTATCTTTCACTGCACTAGGTGGCGCAATACATCAAATTTGAGATGCCAGTTCTGCAGAGCTTTATCACCAAACTGCAGGAAGAGGAGGACAGAGAGGTGCAGAAACTGAAAAGCAGGTAATGCTCCACCAATTATGGAAAAAACAAGGCTTTCAGAAACTTTGAATTAAGCCAATTGCATTGCAAAATTGTTAACAACTTTACTAAGAGCTCAAAAGACCGCATGCTGGGGACATCTGCTGGTCAGATATGTAAATGCAATGGAACATTTTGGATGAATTTGAATCAAATTATATAATACATTTTAATAATTGCTTTCAATCGACTTAATAGGTAATCTATATATATACCTAAATATACATATATAAATCTTTGCTATTATATATAATAGACAGTACGTGGACATCTGTACTATAGATTTTCTAGAGTAAAGTTTCTTTCTCCCTTTCTTACTCTCTGTTTTTGAATAGATACAAGTACCTGCGATGTACCATAGAGAAACAGCTGCAGTGTTTACTAGAGGGTTCCACCTGTATGTGAAAAGTTCTTCAATTCTTTAAGTTCTCTTCAGCACTTATTGTCTCTTTAGTTTCTCTGTCTGAGCACACGTCCCCCCTTCATGTTAATGAAAGGGCTCTTAGATGGAATTTCTTTGGTGTGTTCAGTCCTAACTGATTACCAGACTAAACCACGTGCATTGAATTGATATTTCTTACATTGACAATTTGCTGACCAGTGAAGATAGATGGTACGCCTTGTAATTTAAAATTGTTTGTATACTTTTCTCTCTGTATTGTTTGCATGATTTGGTGCTATGGAGAATCACATACAGGTACAATAGTATAAAAGCACATTCCACTAAGCCAGGGAATTTCTAGGTCCAGTTAGGACTGGAAATAGAAATTATAATGAGAAGCACAAAGTTTCAAAAGATAAGTGCTGACAATTGTAGTATATTTGTTTGGTTAAGGACCCTATGACATTGCTTAAGAAGCACAGCATATCAAAGGGCTCGTTCCTCTTTTTAAATAGCCAGGAGGCTTAGTTACATTACAGTCATGAACCATGATTGCAGGTGGTATTAGGGGGAGGGACATCCTCATTCTAGAAGGGCATTTGGTTGGACAAAAATCTGCGTAGTGCAAGATGAGTAATCATATTTTTGATACCCTTTTTTCATTTTTAAAGGCAGACATATGTCTGTTATTTTAGGAGTACACTAGCATATTGAATATAAAACACCGTAAGACATGGACTAAATGCCACAAAACCCCAATTTGGTTTCATGGTGTCTTCAAGCCATTTGTTAAATTTTTACTGGGTTGTGATTGGTTGATCAGTTTACTGTATATGTTGGATGTATTCAGAATATATGCATTCTATTGTATTCTATATATTCTGAGCCAACCTGTTATACCGCTTTTTGCTGTCTAAATAGCAAGTGTTGTGAGGCAAATACATATACATACGTATTAACTACAGTGTGAGCTGAACACTTTGATTCCAGTTGACCAACGTCTCATTTAGACAGTGAATAAAAAAACTGTTTAGTACCAGAAAAGGCAGATCTGCCTGTATGAATTGAAGTACGTGATGCTGACTGTGAATATAAAGGATGATTGAGAGCAGAATAAAGGGGGATATAGGATCTTAACATCTGAATACAGTTTAAATGTTTGTGTGTTTAAGAGTTAGTAGTAAGTATTTTTGAGTACCTAAAGAGGACAGCATGCTTATAGTTGTTAAGAGAAAAGCTATATTTTTTACATTTTGACAGTTCTCATTTATACCTGTTACTGATTTCTGTGTTGATATCTGGCATGAATTTGGTCTGTATTATTATGCTACTGAGTGTTAAACTGAGAATATGATGGTAATTATATTTAAATAAAGTGTTATCATCCAAAAATTTAAAACACTGAATTTGTTTGTGTGTTGTGCGCTACACACTATCTAGAATGCAAAAGTGAGTATTGATTACAAATCTACAGGGAACTATGTATACATTTAAAAAAAAAGCTAAATTTCAGAAATTCCATTCAAAATTCTTCTAATTGTGTTCCAAGTTTGTAGTTGTACTGTTCCAACATAACTGAGATAGGGAGATAGTATACATGGGTTAAAATGTTTTCATTTTGCATTTTTATAGTTAAATCATTTTAAACTGAATTTTCAGCATACCATTAAATTAAAACAGCACAACTTTGTTGACTCTATATTAATGACTTTATTATAACTTTCTTTAAAACTTTCCCAGAATTGACCAGTTCCTGATTCCTGAAATCTCTTTTTATTTGATCTTAGACCTTTTGTTCCAAATGTATATTTCTCTTTGTGGCAGCATCTATCTCTTTACTTTTGGAAGCACAACTTACAGTGGAAATCTCAAGGCTAATCGAATCAGTCCTCAATGACAGAATGAATGACTTTGAAGCCTTCCATTAGTTACCTAAGTAGTATCTCTGAGCTCATGGAGAGATAAACAGACACCGCATGACCACCCCACAGACTGACCCCAGAGCCTAAACACCTGTGTCATGGTAAATCCATAGACTTCTTAATCCTGTTGATGGATTACAGCAGTGTTCTGGTCCGACGTTGGCGACAACGACGTAGGTTTAATCCACTTGACCAATCAAGGAAGAGCAGCAGCCAGGTAACGCCACGGTATACATGTAAATGTGTGTGTTCTGTCTCATACAGTCTCTTCCTTTCAAGCACTGCAGACTGGAAAGAACAAAACTTGGACGGTCAGTTTGAACCTTTTAAATATTGAACCTGTCCTACAGATTCGAACTCAACGTAAGTCAATCCTTCTGTGGAGTGTTTTACTTTATTTAACCCAAAAGTATATTTAATAAAAATGATTTAATTTTAATTTAAAAAAGTCTAAATACTCTAAAATCTCAATACTCTTTTTGATTATGTAATTATTTTTATTTCTAATGATACATATTGTTGTATAAATATTAATTAACATTAATTTGCTTTTACTGAAATTCAGACACAGTCAGCAATATTTTATAGACAGTCAGATTGTGGTTCTTAAGAATAATCAATGTTTATCTTTGTGTTGCATTTATGACCTTTATATGAACAGTTTTAATTGAGAAGAGGCTAGATTATTCTTTAGAGTGGATGTCATTTAAAGCCATACACTGAACTACAAATGATTACTGTATATTAAGGCTGTCTGTCTAGGTCACAGGCTGGTGGCCTAGATTCTGAACAGACTGTACTGCTCATTCCAAGTGATTCTGTTGTACTGATTTTCTGTGGCAGTTTTGATCTTGTGGTGGAGGAAGAGTTTTAATCAGCTACATATAACCTGAGCAAATTAGACAAATATCTTTGAATGCCCTTGGTAAACAGTTTCCGAGATATTTCTCTGATAAACAGGACAAGGGCCTACGGACATTTTTAAATATTACACCTAAAACGTAATTTCTCGTTTATCTTGATGTCCCTTTATCTAAATTTCTCATCTAATACATTTTACTACACTGCATGTATAGATTCAGATGTTTTAAATTTGACCTCTTGACCTCTATTTCTACAGCATGTCCTCACACAAAATCTTCTCCCTGATGATCTGCTTGTTACTCCTGATGACGATGTTTCCAACGGTCCGGTCGCGTTGGGGTGGGGGCTTCGGGCATGGTGGAGGTGGCATAGGTGCTGCTTGGGGTGGCGAAAGCGCTGGTCGTGTAGGCTGGGGAGTCGGTGGTGGTCATCCACACCACGCCCCGCCCTCCCACACTGGAGGATCTTCTGGACATAATGCAGGCAAAACAGGCTTGGGAGCAGGAGATGGCCATCCACATCATGCCTCAACCACCCATACCGGAGGTTCCTCTGAACACAGCACGGCAAAGGTAGCAGAGGCAGGGTCTGAGCTCGGTCTGAGCTCCATGGTCCATCCTGGTTATGGTCACAGGTACGGGCATGAAGGCAACGGAAGTCATGCGCATGGACATGGGCATTGGCAAAGACATGGGCA
>JAZGTJ010017112.1:0-12248 GCA_036877575.1 Botia almorhae
TGTGTTTCGCCAGATGGCCAATCAGATCATCCGTTTCTGCTGGCCAAACAGCTGCATCATGCCAACAACAAATAAATGACAAGCTCCAAACATGTCCGTTCTCTCATGTCATTAGATCAGCACTGAACTTGCACAATACTGACTCCATATAAACTCACACGCACTGCTCACAAGCTGAACTCATGCAGAGAGACTCTGATGAGATACAAATATTCATGAGCGTGTTTTGCCACCCAGAGGGAATCGTGATGTTGATTGTTAAACTGATAATCAGAATTCTCCAGTTAACACAATAAATAAAACATGAATTAAATGTGTCGACGTTCTGAGAAATAAACAGCCAATTAGTGAGATGTGAGCCAAGTGTGTTAAAGGCTTGAATTGGTCACACAGGACTCTTGTCTAAAAATGACACTCATACAGAAGATCTGTGCAGACCAGACACACAGAGAAGGGAAGTGATTAGATAGCTCAATCAAACAATCTCAAGACTCTCTCAAAAACTCAAGACTCTCACCTCAATCTATTCAAATGCCAAACAGGCAACAAACAGGTTTGTCAAAAGTGTTTGTGAAGAAATTTCTTTAATTCACACAACCCAAATTCCCTGTGCTAATTCCAGCAGAATTGTAGCAGATAGCTCAGTGTATGACTGTAACTCAGATCTTCAATGATGGAACAAGAGAACTGCACTGACTCGAGCTTTATCAACAGCACTTTCTCATTCATCCTCAAGTTACAATCTCAGACACAACACATGCCGTCTGACATTAGCGTCAAACAGCAGAACTCCAACGGCAGGACAACAGATGCTTTCATTAGACACACTCAGACCTGACAACTACAGTCTACAGGTCACAAACACACACTGGGCATCTCTATAGAGATTTCACTACAGTATGAAACAGTGTATGTTAGACACACAAACACACACATGCTGTAACTTCACGTTACATCATCATATTAAGGTAAGCATAAAAGAGTTATACAGCAGAGCGTGTTACAGTAGGATCAGTGTGTTTACAGCTCACACAAACTCATTCATACACACGCACATAAACACACACCTTTACTTATCTATCTAAAAGGGGACATTCCATAGACTTTTCTGTTTTTATACACAGCTAGTTTTAAACAATATAACCTAACTTTAAACTGCACTATAGCCCTAACAGAAAATTTTCTGCAATTAAAAAAATGTTATTTATTGTATTTTATAGCATTTTTATAATGATGTAATGAGGACGTCCCCAAAAGGAGATTTTGCTCAGAATTGTCAGGTTTTGCTGACTTTTAGATTCAGATTTGTCCCCAATATATGGTGAAGTACACACACACACAGCACAGGCAGCAGAACCATGAGGAGAACGCACCAATCTGATTGGACAAGGAATTTCCTGCAGTGTGAATTAATCTCGATTAGACATATTGACTACTGAGAGCTACGAGAAAGGAAATAAATAATAAAGATGATTCATGTCAAACAAGGTCGTTAAATCAGATTTTAATGACTTGCTTTTTCAGAAAAACGAGTGGGTATAAAACTCACTGTGACAGTGATGATTTCTGTCTATAAACACAAACGCTGCTGGACGACGTCATACTTTATAACAGAGTGATGTAATAGTTATAGTGATGGCCCATTTACCAAACACCACTAACTAAACCAGCTTCAGCTCACAGAACTCTAGCAGATGTGTGATGATGCTTTGAGACGTTATTTTGAGATGGTGCTGAAATAATAAAATGGTTTAAGGCAAACAAAGTTAACCTCCAAACACACACGCATACACACACATCAATTAGCTCAATAACTGACAGTATAAATACACACACACACACGCATACACACACATCAATTAGCTCAATAACTGACAGTATAAATACACACACACACACACACACACACACACGCATACACACACATCAATCAGCTCAATATTTGAGAATATAATTATAAAGCACATGATGATGTAGAGAGACGCAGATCCTGTATAACAGAATAAAACCAGTCCATTCTCTAGCCATGACAAATGTGATCTAATTAAAAGAACATTAAGACTCTCTTTATCTCTCTCTCTCTGTCTCTCTGAGCTGTATTAACTGCTCAGACAACTGCTCTGACCTTTCCAGCACAATTATGTCTCTATTTTAGTAATTAGACACACCATCTCACCTGAGGACGGACCGCCACTGCTAGTATCCCAGAATTCCCCAGGCCTTCACAGCTCACAGTATATTAGTGAAGATACTGGCCATCATTACAGTCCTTAAAGCTGCTGTGTGTCATTGTTGGATAAGAAAGAAGGATTGTCTCTTATTCTATCCAGAAGTTCATTTCTGTCACGTCTGAGTTCATCTGCATGCTAATGCACAATTACTTTAGCAGATGGATTTCACATTTATAGTCCTTGTCATTTGGGTTTATGATGCTCACGGTGGGTTCAATTCTAGTAATCTAATCAAATACTGTCTACAATAACAAACAGAAAATGTATTTGAATGTATTTCAGGGGTCTTACATGCCCTGGCACATAAACAACACAGATCTCAAAGGTGACATTATCAAAAAGGTTCATTTACACCAAGTACCTTTACAACCAAAACAAGAACAAAGCATTTGATTAAAGAAAACATCGTTTGAACATCTTAAACACATGCAAGCAGGGCCTGAAATTAACTTTATTATCTGCTCTACTTTGAGCGTCTATATGAGCGTCTCAACAAAGCTGTCAGCACCGAACATTGTGTCCAATCAGCTGCAGCTTGTTAAATTGTCTCAGGGACATCAGACTCAACAGCTCGTACCTTCAGCTGAACACATCTGTCATACACTGATGATTTTCATTACTGCTATTTACAACAACCCTGTTCACATGAAGATGCATCACAGGCCACAGTGGAGCCACACAGAAGATTCATCATGTGTTTCATCAGAATATTAAAGCCAGTGTGTTTACAGTCATTTACTCTTAACATGACACCAAGACAATCACTTACAACACAACATTAAGTTAGATACAATAACATTAACTTATGACAGACGCTGCTCTGTTTAGTTCTCATTTCATGCTGTTCTGTGACAGCAGGTTCAGAAAGTATTAAATTATTCTATTTATATGTGTATGATGGAGATGAATTATATACAGTAAAACAAACACAACAGTTAATGTGAAGTCAAGTCTGTTATTAGACAGAGTCTGTTATTAGTCTGTTATTTGTGTGATGTGCAACTAAACCCCTTCAGTCAAATCTTGACCTTCTGAATATTGAAAACAAATCCTTCAACCTTCATCCTGCATTAAACAGAGAACAGCAAGAGCTTTAAACGTTTAATAAAACAGCTCCAGACCACAGCACGCTCAACATCTTTCTGAACAGACCCAAATGGACCACCAGACCAATCCATCCATCCACACAAACACATATAAACAAGCACAAACTCACAAACACAACATTCACAACATCAAGTAACACACACACGCACACAAACTGTCTGAATGACCATTCAAGTTCTGAAAATAAAACTGTTTGAAGTGATTCACAGAAATGAATCAAACTTCTCAACTCAAATGCCATTTTAGCTACTGAAGTTCAAAGCAACACTCTCCCCTCGCAGTTCAATAATCAAACGTAACGGCCAGTTAAAAAGCTCAAATCACAATGAAATTTGCGTATTTTTCTATCTGCAGTGAATATTTAGTACACATCATCAAACTCAAAGCATCAGTGAGATTCAGCATCACTCAGATCTCTTCAGCAGGTACAGTTCTCTGTAGCACTGGAAATACAGCAGTGGTGAATGAAGAACTCTGAGACACCCATTAATAGTGCTTCAGGTTAAAGCCACTATCAGGAGAGTTTAACAGTGATCAGCCAGAAGACGAGGGCAATAAGAGCAAACAGAGATCACTGCCCTTAGATAGACACACACAGCCAGCTTCTGTGCATTCTGTGCAACATATTTCTGTGCCTGAGCTGTGGAGTTTTTTCTCGACTTTAACAGAGAGCTATATAGTGTATAGTTCTCTGCGGATGATATTGCTGTTATTTGTCATCACGAAAGTAATTTTCATGCATTTTAAGGTCATGACCTATACTGTTTTTTATTTACTATGTAAACTACGATTTATTTACTATTCTGACTTGCGTATGACCATGCTCACCCGACATCAGAAGATCTTTCGCACCTTGTTTTGCTTAAGCTGTCAAATACATGCAAGACTATGTCAAAAACACACACGACTCACATCAACACACTCGCTTTTGTCTTAAGTGAATGTAAACTGGGGATGTGTATCAGCAATAGGTCTCACAGTGACAGTAAGTGTCTAGAATGTTAAAATCGATTGATTATTTTGATTATAATTGATTATTCATGTTTTTTGTCATCTAGGTTATGAGCAGACAGGAGCAGTTTGGTGGCAGCGCCACCTACTGGGAAAACAAAGCATAATATGTAACTATAAATCATCACAAAATGACCAGTCTGAAGCGTTGAGGAAGAACAAGTTTTGCTGAAGCTTAAACCAATACCTGCTGCTGGCCTTTGTTTTTATTTATCCACTCTAGCATTTAAAAGGACAAATAAAGAAAAGTTTCAAAAAACCTCTAAGCCTCTGGTGACACTTTGTGCCTAAATCTGCCGATGCCTTTAATTTCCTTTCTCTGACAAACTGGCTTTGCAGTCCCTCAGTGCTGAAGAACAACAAAAATCTCTTCATGTGAGATTCCGTCAAACACAGCGGCAGGAGAAAGAAACTTGCTGCAAAAGAGTTTTAATAAGCAATTAAAGTCCTATGTAAATGAATTTCACTTTGGTCTGTGAGAACTCCCCTCTGCTTCAGAACATCTAGCTGTGTAAAACCTCCATACAAAAGGCGTATTTCTGCCTAAGAGGAACAACGTTTGTGCCTGCACACACAAATGCATCTCACTGGATAAGGGTTGAGTCACTTTACCCTCTCTTTAAGAAGGTGAAAGGTCAGAACTGGATTGAGAGTAGTTAAATACTAGAGCAGGAGTCTACAATCCATGTTCCTGGAGGTCCACAGACCTGCAGAGTTTAGCTCCAACTGGCTCCAGCACACCTGCCTGGATCTTTTAGCACTCAAAGACCTTCATAAGCTGCTTCAGGTGCTTCATTAGGGTTGGAGCTAAAATCTGCAGGTCTGTGGACCTCGTTGAAGACCTCTGACATAAACCAAACCCAAACTTAAAAACTCCTCTCACATCAGAACAAAAGAGAAGACAGACTTTAGCGTTTGCTCAATTGAAACACAGATTCATTTTAGAAAGGAAGTTGTAGAAGCAAAGGATAGAGGGTCATCTTCTGATATTCTGAATCGATGTCATCAGCAGACACCTTTTTGAAAACACCCGAATCAAAAAATGAACAGATAGAGCAGTGAAAAAGTTACACAAGCATTTGGCATTGTGATGGTGTGCAGGCGGGTTTGATAAGTGTGAGAGTGTGAGATCGAAATCACATCCATGTGTTGTGATTAATATCAAAGCATTAACATGAACTGAGTCTCAAGCCTCCTAGAAGATCGCCTTGAACCACAAGCTCTGTACAAATGCTCAGCGCTGTCTTATGCAGGAGAGGGTTGAAGGAAATTCATTTATTATTTGCAATTCTGAAGTGCTGTATTTTCATTCTGCTCCATCAGAGAGTTCATGCAGTGAAGGAATGAAGAACGAACATTATGGTCAGGAGTTTTCCCAAGCGTCCGGCCTCTTTGAATGCAGTAAGTCTTTTGGTGGCAGGCCAGGGCAGCACTTCTTAAGAACGGCTTTGCATTATTACATTACTTTGCTTAGCAGATCCTCTCGTTCAGAGCAACTTAAAGACCTTTTACACACGAGCCGTTTATACAGCTGGAGACTGCAGCTAAGTGTCAGTGGCTTCCTGTGTTCAGCCGCTGGCAATCCATCACATAATTCTGACTGAGAAGAGTGAATGTCAGTTTCTTCACACTGAAGTGTCAGAAATATGAAAGTGACAAGTTTGGATTATATGAACACAAGGAACTTGCTCCACACCTAAAGTCCATATCATCTGCATTGAATGTAAAAGGGAAAAAACACTCAGACTGTATTAATTCAGCGCAGGTCTGTATTTCACTCTCACAATTCACACAGAGAATAAAGCAGGGCGTAATCCAGAGTGACATCAGCATCTGCATCTGTTCACACTTACAAATCCTAATCAACACGCAACTGCATGTGTTTAAATTAAACCAAACGATACCTCAGTCATGCAGAACATCAAAAAACAGCTACAGATGGATACATGTGTCAGGATACATCTTACCATATTCACGTACCAGGTTGATTACATTGTACTCCAGTGTACTTCTAGCAATGCTATCAGATTACTGTGGTATAGTGTGTACCTAAATGTCATTTACTGTCTGTTATCTTAAGATCTTAACACTAATCACATGTAAAAAGAAATGACACAAACACAGACAAACACACACACACACACACACAGACATACACTCACACAACAACCCACCAGACAGACACCCACTCACATAATGACCCACAAGCACAGACACACAAACAAACAGACAAACACAGACACCCAATCACACAATGACCCACAAGCACAGACACACAAACAAACAGACAAACACAGACACCCAATCACATGATGACCCACACACACAAGCCTCTTTCACAATACAGTCTTTACTGGTACATTACAGGTAAAATACCATTAAAAGAGTATGTGTGAATGGGACCTTTTAAAAATTCATGGTAAATGGATGTTGTAACATTACCAGTAATGTTCCAGTAAGATGCTATGTGTGAAAGCACAACTGCATTCAATTCACAGGAGGAAAAGGGACACACACTCACACTTTCAGTTGTCACATCTTGATGTTTGTGGTGTCTAGCGCGATTCTGCCGTGTGGACTTTATCCAGGTGAAAGAAAATATTGTTCTGAAGCTGTACAAAAGTCAAATGTCTGTAAAAAACTGCAGATGTTCTGCTGTTTTCCCAGCCCAACCTCCAACATCTCACACAATCAGACAATCAGAAATTAATCACTATTCCATAAAAGGTTAAAGGTCAGCACTCTTCTGTTACGACCAACAACCAACCATCTTCGAAAAATCCAGAATCATGAAATAAGAGGAACAGTAATGTTCAACCAACTGTATCTTCAGTGGACAGTAAACCCAATATTGTGTTTGGTGAGACTATACATCTATACATTACTATATAAAAACATGAAGGTACGACACATTCTCATCAGACACCCATGAGAGACAGTCCATTACAGCAGATTCCCATGGCCTGAGATACAGACCTAAAGACACATTCTGCTGGTCTCCACCTGCTTCTGTTTAAGCATGAAATCATATCTCAGAGTCTTTCAGGATCTGCATGGCCTCTGAACATTCACTGTTCTCCTCATTCACTAATTCACTGTCTCAAACAAGATCATCCACACAGAGAACCAGAAATATGACTAAATAATCAGAAACACACTGAAATTTCACACACATAGAGAAGATCTTTTAAAGATGGCAGATCATATCCTGTGATGTGGCTGCTAGTCTGAGCGCCAAACGGGCTTCAGAAATTATGTTCATTAGATAAAAGAGTCAAAGCGCTCTTCTATCTGTAATGTATTCAGTAAAGTTCTGCATGGTCCAGAGTTTAACACGGGTGTTAAAGTTTTTTTTGTGTGTGTGTGTTTGCTGGCGTGGGCAGTACCTGTCGTTGATGGTCCAGTTGAGGCAGAGGTTCAGGGACGTGAGGTTGCGACACTTTCTCACCACCTCCATCACAGTCTCGTTGTTGAGCTCAGAGATGTGCCGCAGGTCCAGACTGCTCAGATCCTGAAGCTGCAGAACCCAAAACACAAAAGCTCATTGTGAACACATTCAGCAAGCACAGCAAAATTAAACCATTCTGCCCAGAATCACACTGTCCCATTATCTTCCACTGACACTGTGTCTGAAGTCTAAACTGCTGAATTTGTCTTTGTTCTGATATCTTCTGATAGATAACAGAACGTTTCACAGATAACTGCTTCCAAATGACAAAAGCATACTGATAATGCAAACCCACAGAACAGAAAGGTCATGTTTCTTGTTTGATCCAGCAGAGGAAAACATCAATTCTGTGCTCAAAGAAAAAAGGAACCCAAGTGGGAATCAGGGCTGAGAGTTCTAACCGTTCCAGAAAGCAGAATTCTCATAGGACACGTCCATCCCCAAATACTGTGGTCTGACCTTTCACCTCCGCACAGCATCCACATCCTCTGTGGGGTGCCTCTAACTACACTCAGGGGTTACAGAGAAGAGAAGAAGTGGAGAAATTACGTGAAAATTGCTTCACGTAATACTCCATATCATCACACGACCCACGATCTGACGACCCACATTAATAAAAACATAAATATTCTCTAAAGAATATCTCACTGCATTCAGAGTTATTATTCAGTCTCTTTGTGTGCAGCGATTGACTTATTTCAACTCTCTTCAGAGTTTTATAAATATAATTCACACATGAGAGAAGCCTGAGGCTTTGATGATCTGACTGAAAACGGTCCCTCTGGTGGAGAAGCTTCACATTCAACTGTGAAGTGGGGTGAAATGTGTGTCCAAGCTGAGACTCATTTAAATAACTGCTGTGCCTGCGGAAGGCACCAGGTGAACGGTATAATCTAATGATATCTTTACCTCCACTGCTGAAAAATGAGATTTAGATCAGTCACCATTTTAATGCCTCTCCAAAAACTTTACACAATCACTTCAAGAATCGACATCCTTCTGTTTATATGGATCAGTAATAAACTGTAATAAACTGCTAATGGGCTTTTCTTTTCTATCTGAGAGAGAGATTATGTTGTATTAAAATGTGATAAAAAATATATATAAATATTTTTATCTATTAAATAAATAATTAATTATTTAAAGACATAAAAGAAGTGCAATGTTATACCAAAAGTTCCAAACAGTCTGTCGAGCTGGTGTGTCTCACTAGCATGTTAATGTGCTAACAGCCAGGTGTGTGAATGTCTAGCATCTCACCATTTAGCTCGTTACACATTAATGAGTGTAATGAGCTGAAGACAAAATGAAAGGACTTCTCTCATGAATGAGCTGTCATGAGCTGACGGGAGCACAGACACTCATTACTGCATGAGTGTGTCTTACCCTGGTCAGGTGGATGACCCCCTGTGATGTCACAGAACAGCCCATGAAGCCCACAAAACGCAGTTCAGGGCAGTTCTCTGCAAACGCCTGCACAGATTTATCTGTCACCTGAGGACAGAAGAGTACACACACACACACACACACAACAGTGTATTACAACACCTGACGATTTCATTACTAACAGCAGATAAAGAGGACACAATAGAATCGTTTGTATTTTACAGGTTAAACATGAATTATTTCTATTTCAACTGAAAAAGGAAGTGGGATCAGGACATGTTTTTTCTTTTAAACAGACAATAGGCTTTAGTTTCTGTCTCACTCTCTGCTTGTAAGTTACTGGTTATATATACAAGCATGAGACAAAAACAAGAAAAACTCATTAATAAGGTGACTGAACACATGGAACATAAAATTCAGTTGTAAACTCTAGCCTACAGGTGTACTAATCTTAGTGTTGCCCTCTGCTATGGTGAACCTTAAAAAAGAACCATTTAAAAAAAAAACTATTAAAAATATAATATTTACAATAAAGCTTATTAATATGAATGCATTAACTAGCATGAGCTAACAATGAGCAGTATATTTTACAGCATTAATAATCTTTGTTAATGTTATGTCTGATGGGAACAGACATGATCACTGTCTGTTCCCATCAGTTCTTTACATAAATAAATGTTAGCAGATACCTTGAATTTTAAAAATGTATGACTAAATGCTGAAGTTACCATTAATGAATGAAGTATTATTTATTGTTAGATACTATAACCTTATTGTAAAGTGTTATCAAATAGAATGTATTCTCCCAGCTGTCAGACCACACGTTCTTTGAACCATGAGCATCATGAAGGTCTCATGCAACACTACATGAAGACAGTGTTCTTTCAGAGCACATTTGATTGGAGCCTGTATCTGCTAGAAGTTTATTTTATCCACTAGCATGTAGATTAGCTCAAAACAGACTAACATATACAAATGAATATACAGATTAATGACTTATATTTGTCAAAGCAGTCCATAACCGGAGTACACAACACAAAATTCTGTAACCTTCCATCTGAAGTGTTACAAATACTACCATTTTATCATCTGCTTTTTGACTAGAAAATAACCATTTAATTTACAAGATGGTACTCGGATGAAAGTCAATTTGTATGAAGAGAGAAAACATCCTAATACAACAGACAACTGACGCACACTAAGAAAAGACCTTCAGACTTAACAGAGACATTTATTAATATAGTGCAAGAAATGTTGAAATTCCTGAACACACACACACACCTTTTTTGATACTGCTGCATAATTTCAAACAAGCAAATCAAATACACATAAAAAGCCCTTTCTGTAATCTGAGGCTTCTCTGCATTTGGACTGCAAATTTGTGACCAACAAGACAAGAGGAAACAGAGAGATCAAGTTTCTGTGGGCATTCACACACACACACCACACTACCTCCTAACTGACTCACCAGTTCAACCTGCATTCACTCAACAAGAAAACCACAGAGAGATACACACGTTTTTCAGCCGGCCCATAAGCAGAAACTTTTGACTCTGATCCCCCAGCTCAGACCTGAAACAACTGAAAACCACACAAGTAAAACAAGAAGGTATATCAAGTACACAGGGTGATATTTAAATTGACTGTAAGCCATTATTATATTCTTTTATATGCATTTGGCACACGCCTTTATTCAAAGCGAACTACATTGCATTATACTATACATTATTTCTAAGTATGTGCAATCCCTGGGATCGAACCCATGACCTTGGCGTTGTTAACAGCAGGAGGTCTGAGTGTGTTCAGTTTAAATGTTCTGAAACACACATTCAGTTCTCAAGTGAGATGTTAAGAAACGGCTGCCAATATTCAGTTCAATATTTAATGTGTAATAATTCATCACCACTAATTTGGTTCAAAGGATTGTTGGCTGAATGACTGAAATAAATGTTTAGGTCGTACAGTAACTTCAGCCTTCAATCAAAACACAAGATCAAAATCTGCATACAGATCATGAGGCTGTTTACAACACCACTAAGATGTCTGACATCGTGACATTATTATTAATTATTATTATAAGCACATTTCCTGTACAACAGTATTAGCATTATAATAATACAATATTTTTACAATAATGAGAAGAGAAACGAGACAGAGTGAGAGAGAGAGAGAGAGAGAGAGAGAAAGGGCAGTTAAAGCAGATTCACTATTAAAGATTAACTATTAAAGAAAGTTTAATCAAGTGAAATACAGACAGAACACGTTCAGATTTAGATTGTATTTTCTGAGGAGTAAAATCTCTTCTGTCATTAGTGAACCAAAGTTATTTCATCAAAAAACAAATGTAATTTCTCTTGTGTAATTAGCGTTAAACATAGTAAGCATCAGCTTTTCTTATGAAAGATCAAAAGCATCCAACCATATAGAAACACTGGATCAGGAGAAAAGAACACAGTGTCCATCAGGATATTGCACATCACAGCGTTTCTGCCAACAGCTGGACAAACGTACAGATCAAACGATTTACAATCACACTGGTGGTTACTCTTCGTGGCACAAGCCTGAAGCGTCTCATTTGTGGCTCTTCATCAGTGAGATGGATGGATTTGTGTGTGTGTGTGGGGTCAGTGATCCATCAGGCTAATTGTGGATGGGACTGCAGGAGTGTTTACATGCTGAACGAGCCTGTGACAAAATAAGACTGATGAGAGAAACTTCTGAGCTGCTGGAGTCACCTGGACTGATGCAGCTCAAGCTCATCAGATACTCCTGTAAGAGTTAAACATGCAGCATGTTCTGCTCTTCTGCTGAGTCACGACCAACTAACAGACTGCAACACACACACACACACACACACACCATAAACTGATCATCAGATACTCCTGTAAGAGTTAAACATGCAGCATGTTCTGCTCTTCTGCTGAGTCACGACCAACTAAAAGACTGCAACACACACACACACCATAAACTGATCATCAGATACTCCTGTAAGAGTTAAACATGCAGCATGTTCTGCTCTTCTGCTGAGTCACGACCAACTAACAGACTGCAACACACACACACAC
>JAZGTJ010017113.1:0-12247 GCA_036877575.1 Botia almorhae
ATTCAATGTTGTCTCTTATTGTAATCGAAGTTGCTTCCTTTCCTCATTTGTAAGTCGCTTTGGATAAAAGCGTCAGCTAAATGACTAAATGTAAATGTAAAACTATAAGACAAATAGCGCAATGGCGTCTCAGATTTCATTAACTAGGTCCAACAATTTCAACGTTTCCTATCTTTTGATCTGGTTAGTACTGGTTATCTCGACGCGCTACTAACGTGAGTCGTTTGCAGGTCACTCTTCATCCTTCGGTCATTTCCTGTCGATGACGTCACAGAGGCGCCTCATATAAATAGCGGCCGTGTCTGTCTGCGCAGATAAAGCGCACCAGCGTCTTCAGCGTTCATGTGATTCCTCGCTGACAGGGTGAGAAACCCGGACCTTTCTGCTGAGGGTGACCCCCTTAGAACCGAATGAAGAAACACATCTTACTGCTTTTCACATACCGAGGACTAGTAAGAAAAGGGAAGAAGAGTAAAAGAAGAAAATGGACAAGTTCATGTTACGGAAAGCGGAACCCAAAGACGTGTCTGATATACTGCGACTCATAAAGGTGAAACTCTTTCATAACTGAGCTGTAAACATCACTATCAGTATCAAGTGTTAATATTAATAATACTTTCGTCTTGATGTAAATTTGCTTAAACACACTTTATTGTGTTTGATTTAGGAATTAGCGAAATTTGAGGAAATGGAGGAGCAGGTTGTCCTAACCGAGAAAGGTTCGTTTAAAACGTTTAGGTCACACATGGGCTATATTTGACTATATTTGTGCGTCTTTGCGCTTGTATTTGATAATACTTGTTTGTTTTCTAGAGTTACTCGAGGACGGATTCGGAGATCATCCGTTTTATCACTGCGTCGTCGCTGAAGTACCGAAAGAAACGCAGTCTGTGGAGGGCAAGTGAAGTATATCGCTGCCTGTCATATATTTAACATCTACTGTACTTGTTCCACCTCGAAGACACACTTATGTTAATGAACTATCATCGCACCCTCCCTGCCATGACGTCAGGCGTGACACGTGACGTCATTTCCGTTATCGTCAGTCTGTCAGCTATTCCAGTTAGGCCCTTAACTTTCGGTTTCCATGTCCTTGACCCATTAACCCAGCAGTTTTAACCATTCAAACCAGCTTGATCACGTAAAACACTGACATCTCTTGTGTATGTCATGTTTCCTCTCTGTAGGTTATACAGTGGTTGGCTTTGCCATGTATTACTTTACCTATGACCCCTGGATTGGGAAGCTGCTGTATCTGGAGGACTTCTATGTCATGAAGGAATTCAGAGGTATGAAGATGTCACACCTGCAGCAGTGGTATACCCAGCTAACAGGGAACGTTCTCAGAATGTTGCCAAAAGTTCTCAAAAATCAAAATTATTTTTGCAGCAACGTTAGCAGAACGTTTTTGTTACATCATAAATAAAAAGGGTCAGTTGTTAGTGGAATGTTTTAGAAACGTTACAGAATTAACAAAGTTCGAAAACTTCTTATAGCCAACTAATAACGTTAATACAAAGTCTAAAAAAACATTCATAGAACTTTCAAAAACATTTTAACGTTTCTGTTACTTAATGGAAATGTCAAGAATGTCTCGCGTTATATAATTCTATTTATATCTTTTGTGACTTCCAGGTTATGGAATGGGATCTGAAATCCTGAGGATGCTGAGTGAGGTACACACCGAATATTAGGACAAGCATAAATGACACACAACTGTAACTGTTAAAACATTACCCAGTAGAGTCAGAAATGAAGTAGGCAAAATGCCATGAATGTGATACAAATGCCCCAAATTTAAAATACCCCCCCCACCTTTTTAATTGAATAATTAAAGGGATAATTAAACGTGAGGAGCAATAATTGCTCAAAATTACCACCCAAAATGTACTCGCCCTCATGTCATTGCTGTAATCCGTAACAGCTTATGATACAAATAAACAAAAATCAGTTATTGAGCAAGTACATGACAGATCAGTGTTCAACATTATCTCCTTACCCTGATTCACAACAGTAAGTTTATAATAATGATTTATAAGCTGTTGAGACCAATTTCCAGAGAAATGTTCAACAGTGTTTGGCAACCGTTTCTGACTCTTATAATAAAAATGAATCAAAACCAGCTAAAGGTTCCGGTCCATCATCTCAGTTTATTTTCCGCACTGCTTACAGACGGCAGTTAAGACTCGCTGCAGTGGAATGCACTTCATAGTGGCCGAGTGGAACACGTCGTCCATCGAGTTCTACAAGCGGTGCGGCGCCGCTGACCTGTCACATGAGGAGGGATGGCGTCTGTTCGAGATTAACAAGTGCAACCTACTTAAGATGTCGTCTAAGTAGATGCCAAGGTGGCAGATAATGCTGAGTAAAGGGGATTTTGCTTGGATTTCCTCTAATGTCTGTATTTGGTTTACCTTGTTTTGTTGTCTGAATAATAACTGACTATGTCTGCCATTATACATTATGTATTAAAGTGTACACTTTAAGAAACATTCAAACATTGCCAATTAAAGAAAATGTAATAAAAATATAACTCCAGTGTGTCTAGGTTTATAATGGTGATTTATAATTGTTGTTGGGTCTGATTTCACAGGAAACGTTTGTCTGTAAACAGAAGATTCAGCTACTATATCATATGTAGATGATGCAGTGTTTGTATCTTGTTTCTAAAGCAGTTATTTAGAATTTAATCTTGTCATTCACATTAAGAAAATAACTATACAAGTCCCTGCAGTTCAAATGTTTCTTTTGTAAATGATGACAGTAGAGAGAAAGTTATTGTTTGCAGCTTTAATCTAATGAATCAGTCAATTGAATCAATCTATGATATTAAAATTAACATGAAGCAGAATCCCAAGACACACGTATTGTAATAAATTTAAACCGTGAACAGACTTAGCTGAGACTAAATGTAGGGTTGGTTGTTTCGCTCGGGAGTTAAATGGATGCTGATATGTGGAAGGAAGGGAAGATTAATTAATAGGCGGTTAATTTTTACTTCATGTTGATTTTACGCTCTTATGTTTAGTAAACAAAAGTACTTTTTCTCCCTAAGACAATTGAAATGTTTGCATCACATTGTTGCTTTGCCATGAACAGATGACCTTTAAATCTTAATCCAGCACAGAGGTTACAAAAGAGGAAGTGCTGTGTGTTCAGTCACGCTAACCCTAGAGATAAAGCTAACGTTCCTTAAACATTCATAAACCAAACCATCACATGGAATATCACATTTATTTTGCTGCTCAAGCACTTTTGTAATACAGTTGCAGTTGTGGTGTCAAGCTCAGAACATTCAGACCACTAACTTCTCTCTGAGTGACAGATGAAGGAGGAAGTGGTTAGTGCAAAAACAGGTCACAAAGTTCTAGGATGGTGTATTTGTGGTGCCACAGCAACATCCTGAGAACCTGCCAACAGAAAAGAGTCATGAATCGTGAACAAACAGACAGACAGATTCAGGTAAAGACACTGTTCAGCTCATATATATATAAACTCATGTAAATATACCTCAGAAAGTATCTAGACATTTAAATTACACTTAAAAATGCATTTTGTACTGCATTAGATATCTCAACTGAAAATATCTCAGCTGAATTTAAGCTGAAGATAGCTCACACCAGTTGTTTAAGGGTATGCTAGGCAATTTCAAAAAGGCTAGCATTAGCAAGCTAGCTTTAAAAGCATAAGATCCCGCTGTGTGCTGTGTGTAGCTTGTACCTACGTTTTGTTTTCTCCTGAACTCTTTTCTGCTTGATTAGCCCGTTGAAACAGAAAAAAACAGTATGAAACTGAAGCCACACCTGCAGTGTTTGACTGCATGTAAGAGAATGTGGAGACACACTGACCTTCTGTTCAACTTGAGATTATAGTTGAACAGAAGAGCTTATTAAAGGTCACCACAGCCTGACAGTGTGTTTACCTCACTGTATCCACGGGTTCTATTGCTGGATGCCCTAATATTACTGGTGGACTGCCCACTAAATAAATAAATGCACTTTAAAATGCATTAAATGCACTTCTTTTAAACCTGTGTGAACTTGAGGGGAATCCCAGCTAACAGGGAATGTTCTTAGAACATTAGCTAACATTAAAGAGAAGTTCTCTCATAGTTATAAAAATGTTCTTGCGGTGATGTTAGTAGTTTTTAATGTTATATATCATGTTTTATTTATTATATGCTTCATCCTCATGTCCGACCTATATGTTTATTCTTGTTTCTGAGCAACACAAAAGAAGATATTTTGAGGTATGTTGGTAACCAAACAACAGTGGCACCCGTTGACTTCCACTGTATGGACTCAAAACCACGGAGACATTTCTCAAAATATCTTCTGTGTCTTCTTCTTTTGTGTTCCACAGAAGATAGAAAGTCATACAGGTTTGGAATGACGGGGGAAGTAGATGATGGAGCAGTTTTCAATTTTGGGTGAACTGTCCCTTTAAGTGTGAAAACTATTTCTAAATTAATTGTGGCGTTTATTTTTGGGTTGTTGTACTTTTTAACCAGCGACCCCTGATGACTTTACAGGACGTGTCTATCAGCATATATGACAGGACAGAGGCAAACAACACTCAAACTGCCCCTCAGAGAGACTCGTATCTAAACCTTCTTGTTTTTATAATGATGTGTGTTGACAGGCCTTTAATCTGCCTGCACACATGACAGTGAGAGATAGAGAAATGCAGACCACTTTCCACTGTGATATCCATATAGATTACAATCAAAACAGAGACATGTCTGATAATAACCCTGTGTCCGTACATCTCACAGCGTGAACTTCAGTTGATGTCCCTGAGAGGCGTCAGGAATGTGTTTCATCTGCTGTTTTTAACTGGGCTGATGTTGTGGAAGGTTATGGTTCGTAACCCTGCCTCACCCTTCCTGTCATGCATTTTGACGTCTGCTTCAGCAGGAGAGAAACGCCATCCAAAAATGATAACATCTAACATGTCCACAGCCATTAAAACAAAAGACACACCAATCAAATACATACAGACACAAGCACCTTTGTTATGGTAACAGCTTCTTGTGGATAGCTTATGGAGGCTGCGACAGTCATGAGTCCAGTGGAGCAGATCAGTTTCTTCATCCTGGAGCCTGAAGAACCTCATCATGATTAAACAAAAGAGATGCAGGACACAAACCAGCTTCTGATTCATTCTGCACAGCTGCAATTTAAAAATCCGTTACTGATCAAGTACACGACAGATCAGTGTTCAATCTCCTTATCTTACCTGATTCACAACAGTACGTTCATAATGATTATTTATGATTTGAGAAATTTTTAAAACTAAAATCTTTCATGACCAGGAAAAGACCAAGAACCCAACAAAGCCAATGACAGCAGCTATGCAGCAGAACTCAGGTGAAGGATTCCTCAGATAAACATAACCGTCTTAATCACAGCACAAGAGTCACTTCATTCATTCTGTGTCATTGACATGCCAGCTAACAAGTAAAGGTTGTAAGAATGTATCCCTAACGTTCCCATTGACTTACAAAAGCGTTGAAAGTAGGAATGTTCAAACGTCCACACTTTTAGACGTTGTATTAATATTATTGCCTCATTATAGAAACGTTATTTAGACTTATCTTAATTCCATAATGTTTTTAAAACCCTTCACTAACAACTTAAGAATAACGTTTTTGATACGTGTAACGTTAAAAAAGTTCTACTAATGTTACTGCAAGAATGTTATTGATAACTTTTAGAGAACATTAGCCAATGTTCCCTGTTAGCCGGGCTTGTACTATCAGATAAAAATTACACTTACTATGTTTCTTTAAATCTCTGGATGGTCCAAAGGTTTATTAGTGGACTTCACAAAATCTAGGTTTATAGCCTCGATTAGTTCTTTCAGATTTTGATGCTCCAGAACAAATTTTTAACAACAGCAATAAAGACATGAGAAATAAAGATAAGTGATATAACAGAAGATAAAACCAGGTAATCAAACAATCAGATCTGTCTGCTGTCAGTTATGCACTACAGGAAAACTGTGATTTCAGCGATGGACGCAGGTTTAACTTGCTTGTATCCTATTAAGTAAATATATGTAGAAACAGATTTACAAAAACGTTGACTGAACGTTCCTAAACATTCTACAAATTCTCCTCCAGATCAGTGCAGCAAGGTTTTGTGCCCACAGTAAGATCAGTGTCACTAAATCTTTCTGTTCCTGTAGCTCAACTAGTAGAGCATTGTGTTAGCTGTGTAAAAGGTTGAGGGTTCGAGTGCCAGGGAACACACGTACTGGTGAAATGAATCACTTGAAATCACTTTGGATTTCGCTTCAGCCAAATGCATTAATGTGAATGTACACGTGCTGTAGCTTTTACCCAGATCTTAGGAGTGAGGCAGACAGGTGCTCAGCTGATTTAGTCTTTTAGTCTTCTTCAGAAATTACTTGCTAAATTGATATTTACTATTAATGAATTAAATCAAGTTAATTATAATAAATAAATAAGTCTGTACTGGGTATGAGAGGAAGCGCCATGCAGGGCAGATGCGTCAGCCTACTAGTATGTGTATGTGTGTATATATATATATATATATATATATTTATGTACATATACACAGTATACATGCACATGTATACACACACGTATGTATATGCACACACATATGCCATAAGTCTTTATGTTTTGTAATAAATAAACCAGTTCATGGTGATGTAAGTTCCTGATCACTCATTCTGGGTTTATTTTGTGATAACACGGCTGATTGTATGTTATCTGGTTATCTGGTCTGTTCTGAGAGTCATTACCTGGCACACGCTGGTGTAAAGCTCTGCCAGTTCTCTCAGTGTGGCCACACTCATTCCACCCCACCTCTCTCATGCTCCACATCTCTGACCTGCTGCTGCGGTTGTGTGGAGAGACAACTGCAGAAGCACTATTAAAAAGCATATTTAAAATATCTTTGTCTTACTGTTAAACTGCAATGTGCAATGCTGATTATATGGTGGTACAAACAGAGATGAAGTATGTTTCGAGAAATATGAAGGTATTTTGTAACACTGTAGCACCTTTCTTTCTCCTGGTTGTGAGGTTTTGTGAGGCTCACAGTAACTCATCCACACTCAGAGCTGTGCTGGCTTTCTCCTCATCACTGCTCGCACCTGTGACTCCAGATGCCCCTCTATCAGAACATCTGCAGGACCATCGCCATGGAAACAGAATACATAAATAAACCAGTCAGATGTTATTTACTGATCCAAACCCCCATTATAAGCCACACACTGCAGATCTCGTATCTAGGGAGGCAGTTTTGTGGTCAGTGTCAACATAAGCTATATGTTTTCTGTATTGAAGCAGAAATACTGTACAACACACACAATTACTCACACTGCCCACATGGTGTTGTTTGAGGACGTTCAAGGTCTCCCTTTTATACAGTCTTTAGGTTTAACTGTGAGGGATTTCATCAGCAATAACTAAAGAAAAGCAGGTCCATTTTTATACTCGAGTATATATATCTTATTGCAGTAAACTGTGCTGTTTTCAGTCTGTTTTCAAACATAAAACATTAAAACTCAGTATTTGTAATGAACTTCCTGTCAGGCAGGTTTCGGAACTGAAAGGTTTATTAAAGCGTCGTTTCTCTTTAGGATTTAATGGTATTTTGTCTCCATCTAATGGCCACATGCGGTACTGCAGTCGAGCGCAGGTGTCACGCCACAGACGCGGAACGACCTCAAAAGATCAATTATTTTAAAGATTTTATAACACTGTTTCACTGTACGACTTGTACCTGTTAATTCATAACTATTAAAGAGTCTCACTACAGATGTATATAAAGCACAAACATGTTTGATTTATACAATGAAATCACACAGTGAAATCAAACATATTTAGTCGGGTGACATTCTATATCATTACGGGTTAATATTGTAACTTTATTAGAAACAGATACCATACACAAATAGTTTATCGTGTGTTTTATCTTATGCTGTGTCCCCCTCTTGAAAGCTCATAAAATAAGTTCTCATCTTTTAATCATATAAAGTCAGCCGTTGTCAGCATATAACCAGGACGATCCCCAACAAGACGAAGCGTAACAGACCAGCTAAAGATTAAATTCCCATCTCGTCCATGATCAATAGTCTTCTTCACCAGCGAGCGGTGCGCGGTCACACTTACCGCCATCTAGCGCTCATAAAGCGCATCACAGTCTGAATGAACTCTCTAGCGACGTGATGCGAGAACGTTTTTTGATAACTTTCAGACAACTTTAAGAGAACATTAGCCAATGTTCTGAGAACGTTCACTGTTAGCTGGGCATGTCATATTCAAGTGTCGGTGTCATTCTCACTCATTCACTAGTTACTCGAGCACATGATATATTTTAAACCTTGACGTCATAATGTTTTCATAGTGATTTCCTTACATGGTGTCCAAGAGAAGCCGAGATTCTTCTGAAAGATTCTGTCAGTGGTGCAGATCGTGTCTTCCACTGAACATCTATCAAACAGATAACTGATGTGTGATGTATTCAAGTCAATGAAATCATATTTTAATGGAATAATGCAATGTTTGTTATAATTCTTGTCTGATATGTGTATTTGTGCTCAGGTTTGCTGGACCTCAGGTTTCATCTTAATGGTTGTTTTCACGATTTTTCACATCCTGAATTATGAAAACACAAAACTCTCTCTCTCTCTCTCTCTCTCTCTCTCTGTATGTTTTAAATGGTTAATTCTTAAATTATATGAATATGAACATTAATCTTGCTTGCATTCACATTTGTGTTACAATGCGAAGTGTATTTTAAGAGCACAACTCATTTGTGAATTTGTGAGGTATTGAACATTTCAGCATCATGAATCAACTCAGAAAATGATTGTTTATTGTGCGCGCGCACATACACACGCACACACACTGACCAATAGCTGGGCATCTTTCACACATTTGGACAAAATATAGAAAGTGAAACAACTCTGCAGGAACTAAACTGTTAAAGGTAATAAATGTTACATTTTCTAAACACCTGTGACAACATGCACAGAGCTGATACTCCTGTCTTGAGAAAATTACATATTTTCATTAAAATCTGCTTTCATTATACTGATTCTGTTGACCCTCGTGTGTTTTTGTGCTCACTTTGTTTACCCATAAATTGTAACAAAAATATCCTAATTTGAAATATTTGAACTATGAGTTTGACATAAAACTACTACATCTGTGTAACTGCACGTTTGACCCTAAACTTAGTGACAGCTAAGTTTTACTTAGTTTTTTATCTTAGTGAAAGGTTGGGTTATAGAATTGCTTATACACTTCTGCACCACACACAATCTGACTAAACCTCTCCGCTAGCTTCGCTCGGGTCAATGGCTTTTTGTCTCGGCCTTCCGCATTTTCCTGCGGCCCTGGCGCAGTGACGTGCGCGCTGACGGCGGCGGCGCTCTGGAGGAGCTGCGGCGCGTCTGTCTGCGGAGCTCCGCCCTCCCTGCGCACTCCGCGGCCCGCCCAACACCCGCTAACTCCCGATCGAGCCCTGCCCGAGTCTGGGGGAACCCGACGGCCTGCCTGCCCGGGGAAAATCTGGAGGCCGTCCCGTGCGTCGATCTACTGTAAGTGTTACGGGTGAATGGGATCTCGCGGGTTTATTCAGGCGATAGCGTCGCGTAGCCACGCGCGGTTTATACGCCATGGATTCGTATTATATTGCGTTATGTTGCGCGTTGCCCCTGGAGACTCAGAGGCCTCGGATTGGCCGCCGAGCCCCAGGCCTCGAGCAGGCCGCGTTAAGGCCTCGCGTATCCGGGGTGGGTTATTGTTTGTATAAGTTCCTCGCGTGCGCAGGTGCGAGACATTAAACGCCTCTTTGTTTCAACGCAGGCGCGCGTGACTGCATGTGTGCGTGCGTGCGTTGGCGTGGGAAGAAAATGCATGTTGTGTTATGGGTCAAAATGGCGCGCACGGTCTGGTTTTGTTCTCAGGGAAAGGGGGGAAATTGTGGCCGCTGGACGCCATGTTGATCTCCGGCTTCAGGTGCGAGAAACATTCGGCGCGTTCATCCGCGCGCGCGTGGGGGTGGGAAGATTCCGCGCGCGCGTGGGGGTGGGAAGATTCCGCGCGCTGCTGCAAGCGTTCTTCAGTGCAGCTTTAAACATTTACTGCTGTGCATGAACTATTCAGTTGCATTAATAAATGTTATCACAGCAATGCATTGCATGCAGTTGAAACGCACAGCCCGTGTGCGCCGTATTCATTAATACTCGTATGTTGCATTTGTTTCCGATCTCTCATTTTGTCGCAGTCACTTGCAAATGAAAGGGACACGCGAGCGGTAATTGCGTCAAAATCGCGTCTCTTTCAAGTTCCCTCTTGTCTGTCTGCGGGTTTCAGATGCGTTGCGTATTTATGCGATGACACCCAGTTTGTGTAAGTCTGTGACATTATGACACCTCCCCCAGTACGATAGCTTCCTTCTGCATGTGCAATACTCTTGTAACCGATTACATAACTTACTCCTGTCTAATGTTTTTATATACACATATAGAAAAGTGTATGTATATATACGCACACAACACAAGTTTACGCGTGTGTGTTGTATTAGTGTTGCGGTGGCCAATGAAGAAGAAAGACGATGACTGAGGAGGTGACGAGGCTCGCGCTCCGCTCGCAGGAGCCGAAGATCATCCTGCACAGCTCAGGTGAGGAGTAACGCCTCACACACGCTCCTGTAACTGTACGAACAGCGTTTCATCGCGCACATGTACACACACACCAGCAGAGAGACACTGATTACCGGCTTAATCCGTTATTGTTCCGTGATATCTGGTCTGCCGATCAGTGACATCATCCGTGACGTCACGCCCCTGCGTGTTCTACAGTAAACAACACGTGTCAATATTGTTTGTGTAAATGATCACATTTTATATGATGGCTGTCTTAAGCCAAAACTGAGATTCTGTGTCCTTCTTATTTAATATTAATGTTAGTATTTATAGTATTAGCATTTCTAATGCATATGGGGTTTGTATTGTTGATAATTATTATTATTATTTATTACAGTTACAAAAAGCAGAAGTAAATCATTGACAAACCGTTCTGCTTTTCCAGATGGTTAAGAGCTTGAAACACTTTATATATATGATACGTTTAATCATAACTTCTTATCTGTGTGTGTGTGTGTGTGTGTAGATGAGGGAGGTGCAGGTGAGGGGGAGTATGTGGTGGAGCTGCAGGAGACAGTGCTGGTGTCGGAGGGGGAGGGGGGCGTGTCTGTGCAGGGCTTCTCCTCTGATGAGCTCGTGATTCAGGATGCGGTCGAGGATGTGGTTGCCGAGTATGTGCACTGCGATGACGACGAGGGTGTTGCCGTGGAGACCTGCGTGGTGTCACTGGAGGGTGAGGAGGAAGAGGAGGATGGCGTTGCCATGGCAGAGATGACAGAAGGTGTTTTGGTGGCTGAGGGGAGAGAGCAGGACGGGCTGGACCCAGAACACGACTCGGACAGCTGTGGAGACTATCTGATGATCTCCTGTAATTCACTCTCTCTCTCTCTCACTCACTCATCCTCTCAAACTCGACCTCTGACTGGTTGATTCTGTCTGCAGTGGATGATGCTGGTAAGATGGTGTCGGGGGATGGAGAGGAGGTGACAGTGGAGGGAGCCATCGATGACCAGGAGGTGGAGAAAGATGAAGATGGACAGGAAGTGATTAAAGTTTACATCTTTAAAGCCGACTCAGGAGAGGATGATCTAGGTGAGTGAACGTGTGTGTCATTTATCAGATAAAAAATAACCTATTTTAACCTCATAGTCTAAAGTCGTGTGTGTGTGTGTCCGTGTGTGTCCGTGTGTGTCCGTGTGTGTGTGTGTGTGTCCCTGTGTGTCTGTGTGTCTGTGTGTGTGCAGGTGATACAGTGGATCTGGACGAGAGTGAGACAGTCGCTCTGGCTGAACCTGTCGTTCGGCCTCTGAGAGAGAAGATGATCTACATGTCTGTGGGAGACGGTCATCATACACAAACCGATGGTGAGAAACCTTCATTCAGTGCGTGTAAATGAAAATAAGTAAACATGTAAAACATGCTGTGAAAGTCGTTTCAGAAAGTTTCAGATGTTCACAAAGTTTACAAACAAGTTTTCAAAGCTGTTTATTAGAAATGAAATTAAGTATTAAAGGTTTTAAATGTTCTCTGTTAGTGGGGGTATTTGTCAGTTGTATGTTTGGGCTGGAGTCTGGTGTTGGGGGGGTATTTGTCAGTTGTATGTTTGGACTGGAGTCTA
>JAZGTJ010017115.1:0-12246 GCA_036877575.1 Botia almorhae
TGAGGGAACGTTTAGAGAACATTAGCCAATGTTCTGAGAACGTTCACTGTTAGCTGGGGAAACAGAACTCAGACAGGTGAAAGCAGGTCTTCTCGAAGCACCCTGACATCTGTGGGGCGGCTACGAGGTCCAGCAGAATAATCGGACGGTAAACGAGCGCAGGAATTCTGCACACCTCATTTACTGACTGTCTTGGGTTAACTGTTATTTAACTGTTTTGTTTTACTGACATTAGAAGGTGAGACTCTGCTGTTGAAGTAATTGCAGTTATTTTGCATTCGTGGTTTTACAGGCAATAAGAATCCCGCACCAATTAGATCCTTTACCTCTAGCAGTTCCAGTGATTCGTGACATATACGGCCAAAGGAGATGTTAATGTCAGGGGTTCATTAGCAAGTTTCAGGTGCTTTCTAAAGTCAGTGAATACAAATTATTCATTGGTGTAAAAAACATTCAAGAGCATTAACAATATAACGCTGCACACTGAACTTACAGACTGAGTTTTTGTTCTTTATAAAGATAAATCTGTTATACTAATGATACAATCACTCAGAGTCAAGTGTAAGTGTTTTCCATGTGTAAATAAATGCTCAAGGAACCGTTTATCTCCCTACAGAAATAAAGACGGTTGAACTGCACTGGCCGGTCCATTCGCTGTGATCAAGAACTGTGCTTTAACATCCTCAGTTAGACTACAGAAACCTCAGTTTGATTTAAAGACTCATTACCAAAGCAAACATCTCTTCTTTATCTTCCTTAGGCTGGACTTAGGTAGATTTTATTGTGTTTCAAATGTTTGTGCTGTTGTTCTGAGAGTTATGGCTGTGTTTCGGCTGTATGGTTGTGCTCACAGCCTTTCTGATGTATAACACAGAAGCACGAGTTCAACTGTGTATAAACAAGAATTTAATACTGAGTAACAAAATTCGGAAACAGCAATACCTGAAACAACAGCATCTGTCACCCACCTTTTAAGAAAGGGATGGTGTATATCTGACCAGTTGTTATCACAAACAAAATTGCAACATAGTGATCCAGACCCCAATGTGATAAGGAGGTCTTTTATCACCCTAAAGAGGTTTATTTTGAGTTAAAATGGCTTATTATATAGCTACTTGTCAAATGAGTAAATGATTGGACACAAGATATTGATTTCAAACAGTCCATTAGCTCATTACAAATTAACGTAACTCGTAACAAATTCAAACCATCAGAGCGGAGTAATGCGTTAAACACAAAAGTAGTACCGCGGTATGTGGATGAGCCTGTTATCAGTTTTAGCGATTCTAATTGGGTAATAACGTAGCTTGGAATTTTGTGGTTGACCAATCAGAATCAAGTATTTCAAAGAGCCATGTAATAATATAAAAAAGCAAAAAAATAGACATTACCAATCAGCTGCCCATAACGAGCGCAAAATTCACTCCACAGAATACGCAAAGCAAACGCTTCAAATTCAAATAAAATAACCGGTGTACAGTCAGAACATTATGTCTGTACCCTGATCATTAAGGAAGAATAAATTCTACCAGGTTAATTAGATAAATGTCACTATCTCACCCTTGAAAACACATTTTCTCTGCTTACACAGGCAATCGTAAAGTCTGCCTTCAGGGTTTAGCATGAATTACCAGAACAAGATGAAATAATTGATTCTTATAAGCCCGGCTTACACTGAGCTGGTTAACTTGAAATATTGAGGGATTAAAGAAAAATGCAACAGCCAAGCTAAAAGATAACCGGGAATAATGAACTGAAGGTCCTCTGCTTATTATAAACTAAAGAGTGACTTTTCCCGTACCGACTGTTTTAATGAGCATGATTCATTTCTCAGTAACAGAAAAACTTCAGCATCGACTGAAAGGACACGTAAAGCACCTCAGGGTTACACGTTTCCCAAGATCAATAGAATGATATATGATTGTGCTGTTCTAAAGCTCAGTGAGCTGTCTACTGAGGGCTCTTCATAAGGCTCCGTAGAGGCGCTCCTGCCGTCTGCTCTAAAGGTAGTCATCTTAATTATGCTACATTTTTAGGCAGCTCATTTTAGACAAATTTTAGATAAAGCAGCAGCCCATGTATTTTTCATCATGAAGAAAACAATCCCACAATGCATTGTGAGAAGATACAGCATGTAAATAAATTTGAGACGCAAAGTAAATATTTATTTTAAACACGCTGATACAGTATGTTATTACACACTGAACACTATTCACACTATTAGTTTTAAAAATTCTGTCATTTTTATATAAAACGTTCCACTAACAACTTAAGAATAATGTTTTTGATATATATGATATATAATGTAAAAAAAAACATTCTACTAACGTTACTGCCAGAACGTTTTTAAAACTTTGAGAGAACATTAGCCCATGTTCTGAGTACGTTCCCTGCTGGCTGGAAATGCTTATTTCTCTACACACACAAAGTATTGTGAAACAAAATAGTTTGGTTTAAATAACAATGTGCTGTTAAACTCGATATCTGTGGGTGGTTGTTTATAAGCTCATTAGAGAGAGCTCAGCAACATCCAGCAGTCAAGCACTTTAAATGTGTGCAAAACCGCGTCAGAACTCGTCAGCATTTATCTTTGTCATAATATGATGTACAGTGTTAATTGCAACATATGTACAAGTGCTGTTATCAAAAACATTCAGGCAGTAAAGTTGGTAGAACCTTTTTAACATTATATAATCATTTATTAAAAACATTATTTTTAGGTTGCTAGTGTAACATTTTAAAAACGTTACAGAATTAAAAAACGTGGACAATGGACGTTTTGAACATTCTTAAAACTTTTTAAAATAACGTTTTCATAACCTAATGGAAACGTTAGGGAAACGTTCTTACAACCTAAAATTGTTAGCCGTAAACAGAGCATTAAAAGTCGACAAATTCTATGTCCTTGATCTGATTCACGTTACACAGTATCTGCCTTTAAGAACACTTAAACCATGTAAATAATACATCATGCTGAGCTCTGCACGATTGGACAGTGTAAACCACACCTGTCCAGCCACTAGGAAACTGTGTATCGGTGTCAGTGAGATGCAACACCCTGATGACAATTACTGGAGGAAAGAACACAAACTGATGTCACTCAGATGCCCTTGATGTACTTCCGACCTTCTCACACATGGCAGTGTGCCTCAGGTCAGACTGGCTTTGTAAAGCGGTGATGATAAATACTGAAACTATAAACGATAAATACTTTGGATAAAAGCATCAGCTAAATGACTAAATGAAACATTTGGGTTCTTCACGGCTCTCTGAGCTTTCCAGAGATGTTCCGGAGATGACCCAATAACTGTCAATCTGAAATACGTTTTAAACTGGAGTGTGAACTGTAACATGTACTTGCTTAAATATGAGGCTGCTTTCACCAAAAGCAAAGTCATCAAAACAAGTCATACAGGTTTTAAAGGTTGAGGTGATTCTGAAAAGGTGTGTTCCTGAATTAACATAACCCAAACCATAATCATAACCATAACTTACACTAAAATCAAATACCAGGCTCATAAGAAAAGTCTACAACCCCCAAACCAGTTCTTAAACCTAACACCAGCCCTAAACCTAATCCTACAATCTGATTGGTTGGTTAAAAACATTGTTTCGGGACCAACAATGACGTGGATCCAGGAAAACATCCTAAATGTGTAAAATCATATTTAGACCAATCATTTCCAGACATCAGTCATCTCTGCCTCTTGGTTAGGTGACCGCGTAGTCCATTCTTAATAAACCGCATGTTGCAGGTTTGATCCCTGATGCTGTTTGATCAGAAAACGAGAGTTGATGATCTTCCTCTGCTTGCTTTTCATGAAGGTCTTTGGCCTTCATCACCACCTGTCTCATGGGTTCACGTTTCAGAGGATATGCAATAAGCAAAATTCCACCTTGTGTATCAGGTAATAAAACTGCGGTGAGCTACATCAAAGATAATGAAGAACTCATAAAAAGAGTCTTCTCGCGTCTTCAGAGCGCAAACCGCTTTCCTGGAGGACAGCTGATAAAAGCGCCGTCTACCAGCTAGTGAAATGTGATCACTTTAATCACCAAAGGATACAAATTTAATATGAAACACTTCACATGCCCTCCAGACCAGTTAGCCCTCATTCACTGGTGCCCCCAGCCACCCAGTAAGAATAAGTGATTTGATAAGTCAAAGCCGCGTTCAGTCATAAAGTCTGTCAGCTCAGTTTTGTGCGTGTATGACGGTAATGATTCAGACCGTTCCCATGATATAAATGTATGTAGACAACAAGGGCACAGAGGAGACACGGAGGGTAACCATTTTAGGTTGTACAAACGTTTCCCTAATGTTTCCATTAAGGAACAATTATTTTGAATGTTCTAGGAATGTTTAGGACGTCCGTTTTTATAGATGTTGTGTTAATGTTTATGCTTGACTAAAAGAACGCCATCCAAATTCTGTAACATTTTTAAAACATTACACTAACAATTAAAAGATTTAAAAAAAAACATTTTCATGCTAACATTGTTAGAATGTTAGCCAATGACATATATGTTGATAAAATGTTCTACTCACATTTTTGCAAGAAAGAAAACTTTCGGAAAATGCCAATGTTCTACGAACGTTTCCTGTTAACTGGGTGAGAGCGGGAGGGGGAACGCACAGTGATATTATTGGCCCTGATGGCCTCTTTTGTCTTGTCACAAAACCATAAGCTCAACAAACACCTGAGGAAAAGATAGAGGAAGCAACAGTAACCAATTACAGCCCTGCATCAGCCTGCCAGTGTCTCCTGCTGCTCCAGTACAGTGTCAGGACAGTTTACAGTCTGTCTGTCCTGCAGGCATGAGAACTGAAGGAGAACGTTCATCCTCAGCCTGAGAGAACAGATGGGTTTCCTCACTAGATTCATCTCCTCCTGACACATTCACAGCACAGGTTCTAATGATGGGACAGCAAATCATCTCAGCTTATTGGTTATGACAGTGAGTTAATAAATTTACCCCAACAGCACAGTCACAAAAGCAAGACGGCACAGAGCAGCAGCCATTACTAAATGTAAAATTAAAAAATAAACGAATTTAAATTCATTTGAAATCTTTCAGTACCTAAAAGAGGGTAAATCTATATAGGATAAACTTCACTGTTCATCCGTTAAACGTAACAACTTCAATTTTGAAATTTAAACTTAAAATTTGAAATATTTAACAACTTAAACATAAAAACTGTTCATTCTTTATACATAGAAACAATAGCTATAACAGCAAAAAAGCAACATATAATATTACACGAATATAAATAATAACTTATATACATTTTTCTATTTTTCATATAGACAAAATAAATAATATAATTTTGTTACATATTTGTAATTCAGCCCTGCAGTATAAAAATCACATGAGGTGTGTTTAGGCCCCGGGCCCCTCTGACAGCTGATCAGAGGAAGATTAATGAAAGCATAATGCAGTCTATACACTCTCTCTCTCTCTCTCTCTCTCTGTGTGTGTGAGAGAAATCATTCCAGCTAACAAGTTTATGTTGTAAGAACGTTTCCCTATCATTACCCAAAGTAACAAAAACTTAAAGAACTTGTACTTTGAATGTTCTAGTAGCAATTAAGACGTCCAGTTTTTTAGATGTTGTATTAACGATATTGATTGGTTGTAAGAACATTATTCAAACGTTTAAAAAAATATGCAATGTTCCACTAACAAGAATAAAATTTTTGATATATATGATATGTAATGTTAAAAGCAATCTACTAACATTACATTTACAGAACATTAGTCAACGTTCTGAGAATGTTCCCTGGAAGTTGGAATTAATTATCTTCAGCTGTCCTGGCATTATAGTCTCCTCTGCTGATTTTTGCCTCATGGTCAGAGTCGATGGGAACGAGTGAACAGAGAGACAGCTGTGATACGGTTGTCTCTTCGGTCAAACCTCACGAGACAAAGAACTGACCCGAGATGAGTGAGGCGCTGGTTCTGTCAACGATCAAGACCACATCATCTCACTGAACATCTTGTTCTCCTACAGACTTTTGGATTTGCTGCTCTGTGCAGCTGTTTTTCATTGATAATAGTTTTGTGTTGTGTTTTTAACTCAGTATAATTCTCAGCCTGTATAGTGTTGTGTTAGCAGTGCAAAAGGTTGTGGGTTCGATTCTCAGGGAAGGCACATACTAATCAAATGAACAGCTTGAATACACTGCAAGTCGCTTCGGACAAAAGCGTTTGCCAAATGCATAAATGTAATGCTCAGGGATGTTTAATTTTATTGGTACTAATTCTTAAACAAAACACATTTATCTACAGATTATAGATTTATAGATGATAAAATCTGTTGTTACAGATTTTGAAATTCGCAAACAACTCCAGCTTCTAGTTTCATTTGGAATTTCTCAGTCCTCTATGCCCAGAAAATTGAATAAAACTAGCCAATCAAATGATGGCTTTCTGTACTTTCTGGACATGTTTGTGCGACGTGTTAATTGGATGGTCTGTTAATGGTCTATAAACGGTCTACCTGGAGATGAGATTAGTTACTAACTACAGTTAATGGTCTATAAACGGTTTACCTGGAGATGAGAAAAACATAAATAACAACAGAAATTTCTTTAAACAGAAATGCTTTAAAAGAGGTCTACAGCAGCTATACGCACTAGCTGGAATCATATCATAGGAGCACAGTTAGACAATATAAAAACGTTGTTTTTTTTGTTCTATATATCCAGACCTCCCGCTGTTAGTTATCACTCACATTAGTCATCAACATCTTCATTAACAAAAGAACAACACGTGCATTTTGAAAACAGCACACTCAGACCTCACAGCTAAATCACTCTGTGAATGAAACCCCCGAAGTCCAGCGCTTCAGAAACTGGGTCAGTTTGAAGAACTGTCTCGGCTAGATTGGAACTGTCACAAGTTCTCCAGGACCAAAATATCAATTAATTTATCCAATGCCAGCCAGAGCCCGGCAGAGCTGCATGCTAATGTAGCCCACAGCGGGAGTCTCAGCCCCAGACTTCCCAGTGCAGAGATATCAGTGGAAAAACTCCAAAACTCTGCTGGAGTGATCAGTGATTCATACTGCCTCCTTCACTGTGCAGGTGTGGATTTGATTACAAAATCTTAAGGTGGATTCTCCTCTGAGATTTTAAGTAGAGCATCTCTTATTCAAAAACCTGCCCTGTAATCGGTTCTTGCACCTGCGCCCAACTGGACTTCCTTTGAAGTCATCAACTTACACCACAACTTACAAGACAAATAATTAGAAATCTTTGCTGGCAAACTTACAGCTGAGGACTAACTCCTGCTACTGGTTCACCTAATATTTCACTTCCAAATGAACATTCTGACATTATAACATGTCACTCCAAATTGTTAGAACTTTCCTCGTTCTGAGGGAATGAAAGATTATTTTTTAGAACGTAAACAATGATTTGGAGCTGTCGACCTTCAAAATGACAGAAAAAAACAGAAAAATAACCACCAAAAGCACCATTGGTGTGCTGACGCCACATAACAGCAACTAGAAACTGATCAAAAACTCAGCAAAAACCCCAGCTAGCATTTTTAGGTTGTAAGCATGTTTTCCTTACGTTTCCATTAAGTAAAAAAATCATTTATTTAAATGATTAAAAATCATTTAATCATGTTATTTACGTTGCTTTTTAGAAGTTGTATTAACTTTATTGCTTGGTTATAGGAACGCTATTCAAACAGTTTTTCATTTGGGATTGTTTTTAAAATGTTTCATTAACAACTTAAGAACAATGTTTTTGATACACATAATATAAAACATTAAGAAACATTCTACTAATGTTACTGCTTTTTGATAAATTTGAGAGAGCTTTTAGATAATGTTAGTCCGTGTTATGACAATGTTTTCTGTTAGCTGGGATGGCGGTAATACAGTCATATGGGTTTGGAATTAGTTTCCATGTTTGGTGGAAATATTTCAAATTCACTTTTTTTCACCTGTTAATTGAAGCCTTTCATCCACCCCAGTCTATCATTTCTGGGGTCCAGGGGCTGAAGTCTCTCGCTGTGCTGGCATCCTACATTCGTAAGCCTCCATCTCTGCCAATCTGCCCTGTGAGATCTGCTCATGGCAGCAGGAGGCAAGAGGCGCTTATTATCCTCGTTACTCATTATGTCTTTGCTCGTTGCCGAGCTGAACATTCACAGACTTCGGGAATGCTGCTCTGTTTGGATTCGGGACCTCCCTAAGTGATCACTGTAATTCCAACATCAACACAGAATTCCGTGCAAACACACAGGTCTGTTGACGGAGAGGCAACAATTATAGATGACAAAACCCAAGTGTTACCTGCCAACAAGGATTTTCTTAATTGTTCTGGGTTACCCAGCTAACAATTTTAGGTTGTAGAAACGTTTCCCTAATGTTTCCATTAAGTAAAAAAAGTGTCAAAATATTTTGAATGTTATAGGAATGTTTAAAAGTTATTGCTTGCTCATAAGAACAATAAGATTTTTTTTAAAATCCTGTAACATTTTTAAATGTTTCACTGACAACTTAAGAATAACGTTTTAATATATGTGTTACATAACATCAAAAAGTTCTACGAATGTTACTGCGAGAACATTTTGGATAAATTTGAGAGAACTTTTAGAGAACACCAGCTAACGTTCTGAGAACATTCCCTGTTAGGGTACATAGGTGAACGCTAGGAAACTATACAGGAATAATTGTTTTGCAGACTGACAACAAACCTGACAGCATATGAAATGTGAAGCGTAGGAAACGTCAGCGTGGTACTCCACTGTCAGCTGAATAACCGGGTCAAAATATGAGGAACACTGTATTTCCTGCCCTGAGAATATAACAGAGGAAACAACGGGCTTCCTGTCCAATTTTATGAGGGGCTTTATAATAGCGCTACTATCATCCCAATGCAGCTGAGAGAAAATGAAAGCTCTAAACAATAAACTGATTCTCAAGAGCAATCTCTCCTTCCTGATTCTGGCCTGTCACAGTCTATATCATTGTAAAAACAAGATTCTTAGCTTATCATATTTTACACAAGTTGAACATTGATGGTTCTGGTTTTCTTTTTGGGTCTGGAATAACATTCCAATTAACTAATCAAATTTAAAGACAATTGTAGGCTTTAAAATTGTAGTTTTTGTTCCAACTAGCCGTGACAAAAATTATGTTGCGAATCCTATCATTGTATTCAAAACCCATTTAATGAATGGACGAGCATTTATACCACAGATTATGTGTATTTATATAAATATATTTAAACCACTTTACTCAGTGATTGCTGTCAGGATGCGAAAAGACATTCAACCGTATAATGAACAAAAAACATAAAACAGCAAAACAAAAAACATTTCACCCTGCCTTTAACATTCTCTCTCTCTTTTGGTCACTTACTCACTACACAACCTGTTTATGGCTTCGGTTTAGCAGGATGAAGCATAATCAGTGAATCCATCACAGCGTCTGTCATCAGGGCTGTGTCTGTGAGGGGTGAAAGGTGACTCAATTCCAGGAGCCCACAGGTACAGCGGCGCACTACAGGTTAAATGTATTGATGTAGGGGGTCCAGAGGAAAATACAGTCACGGGGGAAAGAATTTCTCACTACAGTCTTGTCTATCAGTGTGACAACACTTGATTTCTCGTCATTTGAGACGTACAGTATCAGTCAACAGTTACATTAATGCACTGACAGGCACGTTTATCCAAAGTGACCTACAATGTATTCATGGCACACGTTTTATCAGCTTGTGTGTTTCCTGGGGATTGAACCCATGACCTTGCGTTGCTGGCGCAATGCTCTTTCAGTTAAAACTCAGGAACACTTAATCAGAACTGATAATACAGTCATGATAATGAGGCAGTGTTGATTTAACTATGAATAAATTCTGAGCTTCAACATCTGCTCTGTGCCGAAGAGTCTGTGTGTTTCTCTTGACAGAAGTTATATTTGCCAATATCTACCCTGGGGTTGTTCCAAACCTTAATGCTGTTACTCGTTTTCTGTTGATCACAAAAATACAGTTTTCTAAAATAAACTCTTTTTACAAAACAACAGTCTGTCGAGCTCTAAAACCATCAGATGAGTTTATATCACTGTTTAAAACTAAAAGACCGGCCTCAGAAAACTTAGAGCTGACCAACTGTTATATTTATTAGTAGTTATTTAAAAAGAACTTTTCGCTCCTTGTTTGGTGTAACAAACGAGTTAAACGATTAATTTGGGGTTAAACTATTTCTTTGATATTTGATGCCAAACTGGACCATCATTCAAAACACAAAATATCGGGAAAGAACCGTCTTTGCTGTGCAAATGCAGCACAAACGAAGACCTCTGTTTTACCTACACACTGATAAAGCTTCGTTTGCGTCCTTTTAATTAGATCTGAATCTCACCTCACACACAAACACACCCTGAGAGGTGCTCCAACTTTCACTGTTGCGGTGATGACTGAGAAGTAATTCATTGCGGTGACAAACGGCTGTTTGTAGGAGCTCATATGTGATCTGATTACATCAGTGATGGTACTGTGAAGAACCGCCTGTCTTCCGGATTGTAAAATACGTTCGGTTCAGCTGGAGGATTATTAAAGCCATCTTTCCTGCAGAATCTGGACTATCTTTGAAGTTGGGAAAAATGGCGATATTCTTACCATATGTCATGGGAAAGTCGATAGCTGGTAACGAATCGCTGGACGTGCTTCAGCGATAACAGCAGAACACAATGGAGAACATCACTGGACGGGTATCTCCATTGAGCTCACCGCGTATGATTGTTTTCTGCTATTGATCTCACACTGTTGGACTGTAACCAGCTCACCGACTTCTGATGTTTGCCTGTGAAAACAGGTCGATTAGTAATCGTTATCATAAAACAGCGAAGAACAGAAGAGTGTAAGATATCAGGGCAGTTCTTTAAAACCTGAAAAGAATTTAAGCAATAAAACACACAAAAAGTTTTACCATCACACCAACACCAGCAAATGAAGAACACAAATTAGAACACACATCAGAACACAGTAAACAAATCGTTTTACTTTTGGATCACCAAACTCAGCAGAAAAGATACAGCAGCACATATTCCAAAGTGATGTTTCAAGATCAAATCGTTGTTTAACTTTAAAAACAACAAAACTTTATAAGTATAACATAAACGATCAGAGGACCCAAACGCTTTGAAATACAAATTTGCATTTAAAACAAGTGTGGACGTTTGTTTTGCTGTACGGAAAAAATTAAATTAATGTGTTAATATTAATGTTAATTAATTTGATAGTATTGAATTTAGAGAAATGTCTGGATTAATTAACTTCCTCTGTTGACTGTGGACTATCTGTATGCCCTGATAATTCCCTGACAAATATACAGTATATTACTGTGTTTGTGGAGCTTATCAAGTTGCATCACTTATATAAGCTTCAGGCAGATCTTAACAGTACATAAATTGACATGGACCTTAACAGTTAACATCTGTGCTTGTGTATGTGTGTGTTTTCTTGTTTTCCTACCATTGTGGGGACGAAGTATTTCTGCACTGCCTGCAGCAGCTCTTCATAATACAGCTGATCTTCCTCAAAGCCATCACTGGACGTTTGTGATGTTCTCCTCATTCTCCAGAGGAACACTTGACCTCAGTCAAGACACCTCAGTCTCTCTCTGGTCTGCCTCAGGTAGTCACAGATCTCCAGGATCCTCTCCTCTCTGACACACCGACCCGCGACACAATTTACATCAAAGTCAACTCAATGATGCACAAAAGTTTTAAAAGTGTATGCAAATACTTTCTCTTCAGACAAGCTTTCTGGAGTTGCTGCTCTACATGCGTCCTACAGCATGAGGTCTGCGCGCTGAGGGAGACGTGGAGGCGTCCAAGCGGGACGTCTTGTAAAAACGTCCACCTGACAGGTGTTGAATGTGTGAGCAGACACCGTAAATAACTTCAACATCCCAGTGTCAGTCTCAGCTCACCAGCACCTTTGGACCCCTCAGCCAGAGGACAGCAGCCTCTCTCTCACACACACACACACACACACTAGGTTTCTATGTTTTGTGGAGACTTTGCATAGACATAATGACTTTTATATAGACTGTATATGTAAGACTGTATATTCTATCCCCTTTCACAGAAACCTTTCTGCATTTTTACATTTTCTAAAAAGCATCATTTAGTATGTTTAGTAATCAGTTTCCTTTGTGGAGACCGCTGGTTGGTCCTCACAATGCAGGTGTGTGTGACTTTTACCATCCGTGTGGGGACAT
>JAZGTJ010017116.1:0-12246 GCA_036877575.1 Botia almorhae
GCTTGCTATGCTGACCAGCCTATGGATATTAAGCACACAGGGTCACAAAGCTCCAGAAGCCCCCCCTTGCAGTCTATAGAGACATAGGGATTTAGAACAAAGAGTTGCAGCAACACATACAACAGCCGGCCCCCGTACACCCATGTTTATTTATCCATCACAAGCCACCTGGAAACAGGAGTGCGTTTGTTTCTGCATGGGTTTGTGATCAAAACGATTGACAGTTGGTTAGTGTGTGATATTCAGTCCTTTAGGGTGTGATGCCCAGTGTTTTATTTATGTAGCTCTTTACAAAGTCGGCGATTGTGTGATACATTAAATATAAAAGTAAAAAAAAACATGGATTAAAGTAAAATAAAAAATTCAATTTTGAAATACTCAAAAGTCATGTGGAGTAATCCAGCATTCACTTGCGAGTACAAAAACACTCGCATGCAAATTTAATACCAGACATATTATGCAAAATTTCCAAAAGACTAAGCAGCATAGATCCTCTGACAACGCAATCAATCATATTTGTGTACATGTATCAAACAGGCCTAAGTGTTTCTGTTCCCATTTTGATGTAAACCTTTAAAAGCATGTTTTCTTTCTCCTTTCCTCCTCTCTACATTAACATAACAGCATGTCTTACTGGACCGAAATCTGTCAATGCAATCAATCGGCACCTTGAATACACAGAGCCCAAAATGTCTCCTCAGGCTGGTTCACCATTATCCATGTCATTTCACTGCCCCTGAATCTCATCTCGTTTCACCCAACAGCTGCTGTACACATCCTTGCAATAAGACCACAGCGGCTCTCCACTTCACAGAAACAGAATCACAATACCTGTCTTATCGCTACAGACCTCCCAAGGGAAAAGCACAGTCTCGCTGGTTTGATATTCTGCCATTGTTATTGTACATCTGTCGATACCGTTTTATTGACTTGTCTTTGATTGGATATTGGAGATGACTGAATTGACGGATGCTGTGGGCTCTCAGAGTGTCATTTAGCACAGATTAAGATTCAGCTGTCAGGTGAATTGTGTATTAAAGTGAGGGAAGTCTGGCAGGGATTTCCGTGGTAACTGTAAAGGACTGCAGTTGTAGTTAGACTGAAATATCCGTGGTTACAGTAACCGTGGAGATGGATGAAAGGCAGGACTTAGCCTCCTGTGAAAACTCATGGGTATTTAGAACAGGATGCCTAAGAGTGCTACACTTTCTCTGTTTTCTATTAACATTTCATGCTAACATTTCCAGTTTTATGTTTAAATAACACCTATGTTGCGGTTTTCAGCTTTTTCACCAGCAAAACGGATCATGCGAGACGCACTTTCCTCCAGCTCGTATTGCCCCTTTACTACCGTACTGGCTCAGCCTCAGCTGTGTAACACCATAAAACAGCAAAATCTCAGGCAGGTATATGTGTCTGTGTGTGCTTTTGTACGTGGGTCTGAAGGTCTAAGTGAATGTGTGGTCTCATGTGCATACCGTTCCTCCATCTGACCCTGAACACCCAAAGTACATCTGAGGACTGATGTAAATTAGCGTGGCCTTTATCAATAGCAGGCCAGTCTATCCACTGGGGAGCTGGGGGAAAGGGGAGCAGTGTAATCTCTTTCACACACCAGCCTATGATCTTGTTAAAGACTAATTGATGTTCTGTGTTAACGAGCTTTCCCTTAATTAGTCACATTTAGGTGAACTGGGGATACTGAAAGGGGAGTTGGATGCAGTTTGGGGGAGACTGGACTTATCAGCGCAGCTATGTGAACAAAAATAGTAGGGAATCAGATGCTGATGAGATGCTGAGGGGAAAAGAGGAGAGAGGGATCCAGCAGAGGAAAACAGCACCAAAGAGAGATGTGAAAAAGCAGGAATCCTCCAGAGCTCAAAAGCCCAAGGGAAGCAAAGATAGAGAGAATACAGCGCAAAGGTAAAGGAGAAGATAAAGAATCAATGCACTGAAAACAGATGAGAATGAGAAGAGCAAAAGAACTGCAAACGTTGATTCAAGCTGCTCTTATATCTCAGCTTGCGCCCTCCAACCCTGTTCACTCTCAGACTCGCTTCTGCCTTCCTTTTCCCTGTCTTCGCTTTCTTCCTCTCCTTCCCTTCCTCCTATCCCTCCCTCTTTCTCTTTATTCCTCTTCCACCCTTTTCAAATTCTCTAGTAATATTCCTTTTTTCCATATCTTTCACTCCATGTCCTCCTCTTCTTGTCCAGCTACACATCTATCTACACCTCTGTACATATCTGCAACAACCTCTTCTCTGTGCATTATTGTCTCTCACCTTTTTTCATTCTTTACTCTTTCGTTCTTTCACTCCCTCTCCTCTACAGTAAAGCCTGGAAAGCAGCTGTACAGGCCACTGAAGTGAAGCTGTATTGACACTAAATGCAACACATTAACATTACTGTGCGCATTACAGTACTGCAGTATGTGTGTGCGCAAATCTTGATGGATCACGTGCCAAGTATCCATAATAAATTCAATAAATGAGAAGGTTACTATTTGTCTCATTTATCTTTTTATCTATAGAGAATAGATTTAGCTACATCTCGCAGCCTGTGGAAATAACCCTAACGAATGACAGTCAGGTCAAATTTCACAAAATGCTGCACAGAAATATGTAATGCAACTAAAAGGTTTTCTGTGTATGATATAGATCAGCGCTGATCTCAGGCCTGTTTTAGTGGAGATTAAGACCTGATATTCCTTCTGCAGTACTCCATGCTCCATCATTACAGCCTTAGTAAGTTAGGGCACAAGGAGGGAAAAAACTTATTATGGAATATGCAGCAGTATCCATATATAAACGATTTTGCTTCATCTGAACGCCAAAGGTTTGATATATATTGTAGGAGAAAAACTGTGGGCCTATCCTGGGTTCATATGAAATTAACATAATGAGCACTGCTCATAAATCTCACTGATCATCTATTAAAAAGCTAATGGCCAGCCTTGGAGAAATTACAGCAATAGACAGCGCGTGTATGTAGAATTTTAAATTATCTGTCAAATAGAAAAACACTCTTGAACTGATACGTTGTTAAAATAAGCTTGCATGGTGCCGAAATGCCAAGAGTATTTCTCTCTCTTATACACACACAGCGAGTCACTTGTAACTGTGCTAAGTAAAATTGATAAATCCGCAGTTTACATACACAACTGGAAACGAGCAGCCTGACAGCGCGGCACAGCAACACGATTATTAGCTGTACAGCGCACGGAAACAGGATTTTAAACAGTTTTAATGTTCAAACGCTTTGCGAGTCTTGTTTTTATGAAAATCACTAATTGTGCCCGCAGACTGCGCGTGTGGCGGTGCGCTTTTGCGTTTCTGCGTGTTGCCGTAACCTGTCCGCGCATCTGTGCCGCAGGAGTGTTAGAAAAGTCGAAGGATGTGTCGTGCGAGCGCGTTTGACTGAGAAACAAGTGGGGCTATAAGCACTGGCATATGTGCGCGTGCAGCAATGACAGAAGGGTCAAACCCCGTGCGCACCGACCGTATCCATCTCTCTATCGCTTGCCATCCATCTTTTCCACATACAGCGCATCAAAGTACCCTTACCCGGAACCCGCCGGTGCGCCGTGGCATGTCTCCGCTCCACGCATTCAGTCAAGTCCGTGCAGATGCGCGGCGGTATTTATTAAACTGTTACTTACTGTGTTTTCACGCGCCTGTCCCCCGATTCTCCTTTCGGCCCTCCATTCTTCTCACATTATTGCCCTCGACGTATCCTTTTTGCGCGTTCTCCGGGGAAAATACACCTAGAAATATATATACATTCTACATGTATTCAATTTTCGCGAGCTCTCTACCTATCTCCCTCTCCCTCCTCTCTCTCCCTCTCTCTCTTTCTCCGCTCTTTTGTTAAAATTCAGTATATGCGCCTCGTCACCTAGCAACCGTCAACCTCCCTCTCTCGTCTCTCTCTCTCTCTCCATCACCAGCGACACGTGTTGAATGCTAAACTTAGCGGTGTGGAATAATATTAATAACTGGGTGGCTTAAGGACTCTTCCTCTGCCTCCCTCCCCACGCACATGCATGCACACCTCCTCTCTCTCTCTGTCCCTCTCTCTCTCGCTTATAATCATGTAATATAAATATTTACTAGAGCCACTCGGCCCTCTGTTGCATGCCCCTCGCAGCCCCCCTCCGCGTCTCACTCCCCTCCCGTCATCCCGTACTGCGAATGAATGGTGCCGTATCGCCGCTTCTGCCTTTTCTGAGCAAAACGCGAGGTGTGAGTCCGTCACACCGGCCGCCCGCCGACGCGGACGAATACGAATGCTACAAGACACGCGTGTATCCATACAGCATGGACAGGCGAAAATACGCACTGGCCGTTTGCGTGTCTGCGCGTTTGTGTGTATTGGTGAGTAATCCTTGCTTACGCCAAGGGAATGATCCGTCAATCAAGTAGCTGACTGGTGACTGCGCTGTAGTATCAATGCTTATTTTTTAAAGAGACATTTATTTTGTTTATTATTTATTTTGTTAAATGCTGTTAATAAAAATACAATTTGACGACTGTTTCTTTATTATGCACTCTTTTTTATCTGCGATTGTGGTCACTTATAAATTGATTAATAAGTCAATAGCTCAACAACACGTGATTAATACTGCCACTAAAGGCGTTTTATTAAGTGGGCTCAAAAGATTGACGGTCATTTTTTGGGAGGGTCGCTCCTCACTAAGCCCCAGCGTGACGCAGCGCTATTGATGAAATACCGTTCAGCCTTTTAAAGCATATGATGCTGGTCCGTTTTCTCCTACGTTCCACTGAAGAAATCTATTAGCATCTGTAAAAACTCCCTGCAATAGCTTATACTGGATGCGAATCAAACAATTTTGGCGTGTTTTTCTAGATCTTCTGTCAACTGGCACATAAGAGCCGCTGTAAAACTCTCCCTCATTCCATCCCTTGACTATGCAATAGCTATTTCCATTCAAAACTGTTCCATTATTACAGTATTTTTATCAGATACTTAGGTCATTACAATACAGCAAGGGAACCGTCCTCTAGTTGTCAGGTTGTACATTATATTATTTATCAGTTTGATTCCTAATAGGCAGCGACAGTTGTCAGCTGAATATATTTCGCCACATAAACTGTCAAAGCCAATGAGTGTGATTTCAAAGTGAGCGTATGTTATAAAATGACCTTTTGCTCTCTCTCTCTTTGTAAATGTGTCCTCTTGTTTGAGTTATAGCTCAGAGCACAACAGATGAGTAAACATTGATAGTCACAAGTAAACCCTATCAAATCAGACTGGGGAATGCAAAGCCTACACTCCCATCCCTCTTGATTCCCTCCCTCTCCCCCTCTTCTCTCTTTCTGCTGTTGTTTCTTTCTCTCTTCTTATACTCACAAAGTCTGATTAAAGTTGATAAAGAAAAATCCCCTTTAATCAAGTGAATAGTAGATGGTGGAATTGAGCTGCAGTGAGTTTTACTTGAGCAACTCTTGGATTTTTGCCAGAAGTTTGTACTGGGCCTTAGGAATTGTATTGAAGGGCTTGGGATAAAAATACGGACAATGATATGGCATCTGGCTTTAGTGTTGGATAAAACAACTAGACACGAGGGACAAGCCGAGAAGAAGCTAATAGGAGAACTCAAGAGAAACACTGCCTAGGGGAAGATGGAGAGGAGTTAGAGCCCTATTCAGTGCCACACAGACTTTCCCTTCGCAATGGGAAACCTCATCGACGACTGAATTTTTTCTAGGTCCAAGCTGTAATAGAAAATAAGCAAGTACTTTTGCGCAATAGCTGTCACCGAGTTTCTGAGAAGAATAGGGCTAATCCTTTACGGGGCCCTCGGAGAGCGGCTCCGTTCAAATCTGCTACATTTCATTTCTTGAATACATTTTCTTCCCCTTAAAGATTTTTTGCAGTGAGACTGAATACTGTCTCTTTCTGAGCCAGTGTTAAATGGGGAATCACATGGACCCACTCAGCCCAAAATTAGCCTTTCAGGAAAGAAGAAAAATGACAACGTCACATTCGTTTTCGTAAGCAGTTAAAAGATTGGCCGGCCTTACAATCGCAAGCTAATTAATGTAACACACAAACGTAAACAGTTTTTTTCCCTCCGAGAAGCAGCATTGTGAATTTCTAAAGTATTTTGGATGACTAATTCTTTAAGGCTTAACTTCTGGTTTGTGTTGGTTCTGTGTTGTTGTGTTCACACGGAGTCTGACAGAATGCATAAGCCTACATTCCCTAAGGCCATTTTTCTGATTACATATAATTCCATTTCAACAGTATTACTCTCACTGAAGAGCTTCATCCATGGCTAATAATGGCATGATGCTCCATCTTTCAAGATTCCTCTTTCTCTCTGAGGAGGTATTCCGACAGGGTCAGACAGCAGTTCAACAAGGAGATTGGAAGCTCCTTCATCATCCACAACACCAGGGGTTAGTGCTTTATCCCAGCGTGTGCTGAAGTTCTTCAAAACATGAGTTAAAAGGCCCAACCAATCATTGCTCTCAGCTGTCTTAAGATTCAGCACCCCGGTCATGAAGTAAGCATAAACTACTCCTTTCTAGTCCCACTAGTCCTTTCTTCTGCATCATGTTAAACTCGGGAATAAACAAATCAACCCAAAGCTTTAAATGCTGTAATAAAAACAACTGCCCGGGCATATCTACTGAGACATCTATCTTTATCATTTTATTGTTCCAATAAACATATGGTGCCAAATTGCTTTACAAACTGACACAATGACTGTCAGCATACTGACCTCATGACCTGTATTTAAAAGTATGTAAATATAAGAATGAAAAATACATGCAACATGGATCGAATGATTAAAAAATCATTCACATCATCTGTGTAGTGAACACAGCTGGTTGTCCGCCTCTCACGGTCTCATTCAAAACACAGCAGGCTGGTTTGGCTGGCACTCAGTCGTTCTTCATCTCCTCTCACTTTTCTTTAATTCTGTTCCACACACACATTAACACTTGCACGCAAGCGACTGATACCTCAACCTGAAACAAGACGTACTGACTGTCACTGCCTACACGATGATGGTTTTGCCTAATCCAGTTATACTAGTCACAGTGAAACCAAAACCATCAGTCTGTAGCTAGAGGCGATCAGATTGCAAAGGGAGGGTGGATTTCCTGAGTGAGGTATGAGATATTTCATAGACTTCCTTCTTTTGATGAAGAGAAGTTTGAAACTTCCTTGAAGTCGAGAAATACAAATCTGAGCTGTATTAATATCAGTTTAGAAGGAACAGAAGCTTTAGAGCCATTAACAGTGACTTTCCATAGACTTCTGTTGTTTTAATACTACGTTGATGCTATTTTATATCTCCTAAGCCTAAACCCAACCCTCTCAGAATGTTTATTAAGTCGCTTTTAATTGGCTGATCTGCCTGTAGGATAATTCAGGTTTTGCTATCTATTTGAGGCATCAATGAAAGAATTGTGGGGCCAAGCACCTCTCACCTCCCCCCCGAAGAAAAACACACATTAGGTTTGCATGCTTTGTGGGGACTTTCCATAGACATGACTTTTATACTGTACAAACTGTATTTTTTATCCCCTAACCTTTATCCTACCCCTAAACCTCACAGAAACCTTTTTGCATTTTTACATTTTCAAAAAAGCATCACAGACACACACACACACAGACACACACACAGACACACTAACACACACACAGACACACACAGACCCCAGACTGAGCTAGTTAATGCAACAGTGTGCATTTTGTATTGCAAACACAAGGTAATTGCTCAATGTTGGGCAAAGTAAAGTTATATTGACATATTGAGAGAGCAGGACAAAAACCAGAGAGAAAGTAGGACTCACAGAGTAAGTGAGGAGATCAAACAGACCAGAGAGCTGGAAACCAGCAGAGGGAGTCAAGTCAGGTAGAGGGTGGAGGGAAATGGTGAAATGAACGAGGGAGGAGAAAAAGAAACAGATAAGCACAGTAGAGAAAAAATGCAGAACTGCGAAAAGGGGAGGGCAAAAGGAGGGACCAATACATGGCAAGGTTACACATGAAAACCGCAGTCTGTTTTTTTCTATGAAAACGGAAAGAGAGAAGTAGAGAAACGGAGGGGAAGCTTTGGTTTTTACTTTTAACAACCAAATCTATCTTTAAATTACATTAAAGTTAAATTAAAAACAGAGCGGGGGAGCTGAATGTTGTCTGAGGGAGGGAGTGCATTCATGATTCCAAACAGCAGGAGAAGGACATACTAAAAGAGAAACAAAACAGTTGAGAGAAAGAGTATGACAGCAATAAAATAAATACAACGGACAGGCAACAAAATGGCAGGCTTTACTGGACCAGACACAGCCTGACATCAGAGAGAGAGAGAGAGAGAGAGAGAGAGAGAGAAAGAGAGAGGGTTGATTTCAGAAGTGCAACTGTAGCATTCAAGAGCGTGACACTGCTTAAGAGTTTCATATGCTGACGTACTTTGGAAAGTTGGAAACAGTCGATTAGGAAATACAGTCTGCTTAAAAGAGAAAGTCGAGGATAGAAAAACAAATCTCATACACCTGAACCATGTTAATAAAGGAATATCGGATATGCATGCCTCTTAGTGTCGATGAGGTAAGTTTGTAACTTTATCCATGTGTTTGGGTTTGGGTCTGTATGTGTGTGTGTATAATGCAACCCTCTGCATTAGTGTGTATGAATACAAACATGCGAGGAATTAGGATGTTTGTACTCTGTTTAAACAGATGCCAATGCACACATAAATATTCAAACCTTGCGCTCCCTTCACAGTAGTCACATGTTTGTTGGGATACGAGAAGTCACGCTTTCTCCTGTCAGAGCTAAACAAACTTGTTTCATTCCACAAGTTTGTTTATTTAGGCTGTGTCATTTCAGGTACCAGATTTACAGTAGTCTAGAGTGTTTATTATTTCTGTGTACGCCTGTGGTCATAGGCGTGTTTTGTTGTATTGTACATCTTTGTTTTAATCGTTTTCTTTACCTAAACGGGTCTGACCAGTTACGTCCTTTCATTTTGAGAGCAAGATTGAGTTATTCAGCCCAGGGCTACAACAAAGAACACGAGCCTGTCTTACAAATGCCTTGGAATTTCAACAGAAGGGTCAGGATTTTTTGTTTATGTTTCACCTTCCTGAAGTAGCCAACTTCCACTTACTCATTCCACTCAAGCACACCTGACCTAAAATCCTTCCGTAATAGAAGCTGTGGCATCAGAAGCAGTCAGCATGTAGTGTGCTGTGAAAAACTCCACCCTCCTTTTCTGGTAAAGCTATTTTGTATACAGACAGCATACAGGCTTCCAAGCCTGACGAAACCTCTGTCGTCATCATCATCAGAAACGTACGTTTACAATAACAGCATTTTTCCGTGTGACAAGCCTGTTGTCAAAATGCCAGCAAACTGGCTCTGGCAATTTGCTCTCTTAAGAAGTTAACATTGCTGAAAAGGTTCTCTATCGATTCTACAGCCGGTACATACTTTACGGGAGTGCTCTGACGTAAGAAGTCTACTGTCTTCGATTAGTGCTGCCAACATGATTTTCCGCTGGAGTTTGTGGAAAGAATTCTGAAACTTCAGTGTTTTTTAATGCATGTCATCTGGGGAGAAAAACATTTTGCAGATGGGAGATCACGCACACAAAGAACGATAACATTTATAAGATAGGTGTACAAACATTAAGGCTCTCTGAACAATGATGTACTACAGCATGTTCGAGTTTAAGAAAACCTTTTAACATATTTTTAAAAAATCAGCTGAAAACACACTTATCTAATAAAGTGGAGAAAATATAAAGTCATGAACGGAGGTTAGAACAGTTTCTACATGCATGTGATAAGACTGTTAAACAGTCTTACTGCAGTCACCTTTGAAAATGAATGAACGATTACATTCACACACACTGTTTCCTGTCATTTACCCTTCATGGTCATATTACATTGCATTGCACACGGCACCTGTTTTGCACAGTTTCCCACATTTTTGCATGTCAATTTGCACAATTACACACAAAGATCGAAGTCTTTCATAACACTACACTCTGTGGCCATATTCAAATACCAAAATTCAAATCAATATTACTTAGAGTTTTTGACTCAAACTGAACTTTGTGTTTGGAACACAGAGAATAAATAAATAAAATAAATAACAGTATTAAGTAATAATATATATTATAATTTACACATAACACATACTTCCATTATACTTCAACTATACTATATAACTCCACTATATTACTCAATTTTATAACTACACAACATTGCTCTAATATATTACTGCCTGTAATTAAAAAAACTGACTTGACCTCTCTCTTTCTCAGTACAGGATTGGTCAGTTATACATGATCAGCAAGCACAGTAAAGAACAGAGTGGAGGAGGTGAAGGGGTGGAGGTCGTCCGCAATGAGCCCTACATAGACCCCAAACACGGAGAAGGCCAGATCACAGAGAAACGCATCTACCTCAACAGGTGAGTGCACAGGCGCATATGCATGCAAGAGCGATCTGGTTTTATTTACGGTTTACATCACCCATCTGTCTGTCATTACTGATGACTGCAGTGAACACATGTATGCGGCACGACTTCATCGCTCACTTGCCCTCCAAAACAGCTTTCCTCTCTCTCTCTCTGTCTCACTCTCTCTCTCTGCACTTCCTGTTGAGCTCATGTTCCAGCAGACTTTTAGAATAACAGAACTGCTGTGTTCAAACCTCGACTTGCAATCGTTGCACTGAGCAATGATTTCCAGACGGGGTATTGTGTACCCCAGGGTGTACTAAAGCACATTCCAGAGGTACTTGGAAAAATGTGAATTTTGCTTTGCTAAACGTACAAAATGTGATTAAACCTACAAAAAATGAATGTATGAATCATTTAAATGTATACAGTTTAAATGATCATACCCTAGCAGTGTTTATTACAAATAATTTACAAATAGTACAAATAATTACTTTATTATTTTTAAGTCTTCCACTTTAGTGAATACTTTGGTGTTTCTGGGTCCAAGTGAAAGTTTTAATCAACATTATGTTCTGCCCTTTAAAAAAAAATGAACTTGGTTTAAATATTTTGTTATCTTCAAGTGCCCAAATACTCTTTGGGCCACTATATGTAACAAAACAGTTTTGCTGATGTTAAAGGGCACTTGAGACTCACTGATGTTGGGCTGTGGAGTTACATAAAACAAATAGGTAGAACATCACTGCTCTAGAAGATCATGCACACATTCACTTTAATATCCCACCCACACAGCCACACTTATTGTAATCACTTGTTGTTTTTTTATTTTTACTCTTGCTCCACAAAGACAAAAGACCCCCCCACACACACACACTAGATGTGACTAGTGACTAGTGAATATAAATTACTGCACCTCTAGCAGTAAAACAAATTTCTCAACCATTAATGTGTTAGCAAAGACCAAGAGCATTAAGTTCCTAATGGTCAAATAAATCTTATTGTGGCGCATGTGAGTCTAATTTAAACGCTGATATTGCCGCAGATAAGACCATTATATCCTGTTTACAAGCACATCATGCTCAGCTGCTACAATGTAATTATGAATAATTTAACTTGTGTCATCAAAATAGTGTTCAAGGTTTGTAATGTAATGACAGTTGTTTGGTGGGAAAACGTCTGTCACTTCAGAAATGGAAATCAGGGATGGAGCGAGGAAGCACGGCCACATCCATGGCACTCGATTCAAGTGGCTGGTCGTAAACGATCTACATCATCTCTGCTCCTCCCCTCTCTTCTCATGCTCTGTCCATCCATCCATCACTCTGGCCCTCCGGCTGTAAATCTGAACCGCTGTCTGTGCTGTCTTATTATACAGTGTTGAGTTCATTATCTCACTCTCTTTATCAGAGACCCTATCTCTCTTCCTTTTTTGTCTCTCTCTGTCCTCTCACCCCAACACACAAAACACACAAATAATATATACTGTGCATAAAGTGTTCACACATATAGAACACACACAGAAAGTAGGACTGTCATTGTATTACATAACAAAATATTAAACCAGATGCCATCATCCAACAGCTTCTTCACTAACCTAAACTAAAGGCATTGCACATATGTGTCAAGAAGTTTATGCAACAGGTTTAAAGGTGATTTGCAAAAAATGCTTGAAGTCAGCCGTCCTACAGTCCAAATCACAGATCTTTACAATAATGAACGTTTCAGTAATGTTTGACAACCACAAAAGATCACAATACTGTCTTAATTATGAAAACTTTACCTTTGGTTTCATTGCAA
>JAZGTJ010017118.1:0-12245 GCA_036877575.1 Botia almorhae
GATTTGATGGAGGATGGTGATTGGCGAAACGAGGAAGATGCGGTCGAGTCCTTTATCGAAACCAACATTTATATCCAGCTGGTCGAGGGGGATGTACTCCCCTTCAGCTGTGACACGTGGTTTGATGAGCTGCGCCCGAACATGCGCCTCCACGATGTGGCTCTTTCGTAGATTCCCCACCCGCCACATTAAACACAGTTTCCCGTCACGCATGGAGATTACAGCATTGTGTGAGAACAGCAGAGTCTGCGCTCGTTTCTTGGGTCTTGCCATTTTGGCCATGATTGCTCCGATCATGAAGCAGTCGATGATGCTGCCCACGATGGACTGGAAGACGACGAGGAACACAGCGAGGGGACACTCCTCCGTCACGCATCGAAACCCATAACCGATGGTCGTCTGCGTCTCAATGGAGAAGAGGAAGGCAGCGATGAAGCCGTTGACCTGCAGCACACACGGGGTGAAGTTGTCGTCCCCTGCCGGGTTGTCAAGGTCACCGTGAAGCAGTGCAATGACCCAAAACGCCAATCCAAATGCCAACCAGGAAATCACGAAGACGAGCGTGAAAACAAGCAGCATGTAGCGCCAGCGGATGTCCACACAAGTTGTGAATATATCTGCCAGGTAACGCTGGGATTTCTCCTCCATGTTGGTGAACTGCACGTTGCACTGGCCGTTCTTCTTGACGAAACGGTTACGACATTTTCTTCGAGTGTGGATTTTTCCATTGCCGTATCCATTAATTCCTCCGCCATGCATGGCCGTTAACCGCAGACCATCTTCCTCCGTCGACACGATGCTGTAACGACCGATTCGACCCACACTCATCCTCTTCAGCTGTCCACGTTCCAAACTTTTCAATCTGTTGTTCTTTCTCAGTGGGGTGGTTTAACAGTAGCTAAAGTCCAGGGTTCTTCTTCCCTCTTACTGATTCTCCAGTGATGCTGGGATGAATCCAGTCAATTGTAGAAGAACCTCAGATTGCTAGAACCCTTGAAGAAAGAGGAAACAGATGTATCAGTGCAGCATGTTTATGTCAGTTCATAAGATGAAGGATGAGATTTAAGAGAATCTCTGTATACAAAACATTCTTACATAAAAGTAATCGTTTTAGCACTATATATAATATCACTTTAGCGGTACACTAATTACAGTAACAATATTTCTAGAGTAAACTCCAGAGGTTAAGAACCTTACTCAAGATTATAATAGTTATGACTCACCCTAACCAACCCTAACCAACCCTAACCCTAACATATACAACCACAAAAATATTATGCTCCCCTAAAGAAGTGCCCGCAAACTCCACACACAATTTCCTCTAATAGAGTCTGACATAAACATGTTAAAGCTGTAGCTTACTGAATGATAATCAAACATTTCAGTGTAGTATAAAATATAGACGCTTGTGTCTGTATTTTTTCACAATAGTAAGTGGGGAGAAGTTTGTCTTATAATAATGCTTAAAGAGCTTCGTTGCACCACATTTCGCGTTTCAGCCACGCGAGCGTTTCGCATTCGTACGTACGGAAACCGTGCTGCGCGTCGTGTCAATGTGGATTGTGGGATTGACAGCGCTGCTGTCACATTTACATTTAGTCATTTAGCTGACGCTTTTATCCAAAGCGACTTACAAATGAAGACAGGAAGCAACTTCAATTACAATAAGAGACAACAGTGAATAAGTGCTATAGACAGGTCTCAGGTTTTTCAACACAGTATAAGAAAGTGTGAAACACAGAAGGCTCAAGTTGTGTTGTTGTTTCTCTGTGTGCGTGTTTGAATGGACAATGTGAAGGTTCTCACATGGTTTGTTGATGCGGGTTTGTGCCGCATCAGAGACCGTCAATATTGTCACTTGTTTATAATGACGATCACTCACAATTCACCGACTAATCTGATTGTAGTTTATTTACATAGACACTAACAGTGTTGTCTGTACACTAGAGGATGCACACATTGGTTTTTGCATGTTAAAAATATGTGAACTTGGTTTGAATGTAATTTAGTGTTTAGTTTGAAAAGTTTGGGTATCATCCATCGTCATCTTACATGTGAGGAGTCTTAAACGCACCCACAGAAGAAGAGGTGACCATACAGCATCTTAAAATGCGTCTAAAGGCGCCGTATTCGGTTTTGGAACACAACTTAAATATGTATGTAATTTAGAAAATTATAATAATTCATAAATGTTGAGTGTTCAAATTCCTATTAAAAATTCATAATTGTAAAAGGCTGTTTGGAATCATTGATCAGTGCAATACAGCCAGTAAAGATGAGTTTCTCCTTTATGATATTAGTTTGTCGAGTGAGATCAGACAGTGTTTGTATTCCAGGTTTCTCAGGTATGATGTTTTGTTCTGGGCTTCTACATTATTGATCAGATCTCTGTTTTAAAGCTGCTGCAGAGAGATGCTGTCGTTATCAGATCACACAAACACAGATGAACAAACACAGTTGTGCCTCAGGGGAGATGAATCTTACCCTCCAAAACATTTGCCCCAAAATACAGCTGACGTTATAAAGTATGGTAAGAGTTTGAGTGTGTGTGTGTGTGTGTGTTGCACACAGATGCCTGAGTTTGAAACACACTATTCAGACACTCAGGAGACCCACCGTGTGGTCATGGGTGCAAGCCCAGAATTCTCTCGAGATCTGAAGTACGATGAAGGATAAAGAATACACAAAACTGAAGTTTATGAAGCATGCGCGGTTGCTGCACATCTAAAAAGAGGCAGAACTGAACTGCAGAGACTTAGAAGGTAGAAAAGCCATTGACCTGAAATCTAAATATATGCTCAGGGAGGTTCTTGCTGTATTTGTCTGGCCTGCTTATGCACAGTCACATGACACAGAAACACATCACTGGTGTCACACATTACAGCTCTCTAATGTCCCTCTTCTGCATCTCCGTTTCTCTGTGTTTCTCTGGAGATGCCTGCATACTCCTTTACCCATATGTGTCATATTCAGTATTACACTTGCCACACATGATTTGCTGGTGTTCTGGTTTTCAGCATGTTACTGTGTGGTTGCTAGGGCGTTCTAGGTGGTTTCTAGGGTGTGGATTGGTTGTGGGTAGGGTGATCTGTGTGGTGGCAGGTGGTTCCTTACTGGCCAAAGAGGCTGCACCCAAGAGACTGCTTCAGAATATGATAAGGGTAGAGGTAGAGATAGGGTAGATATGATAAGGGAAGAGGTAGAGATAGGATCGATATGATAAGGGGAGAGGTAGAGAGAGGGTAGATATGATAAGGGGAGAGGTAGAGATAGGGTAGATATGATAAGGGGAGAGGTAGAGATAGGATAGATATGATATGATAAGGGGAGAGGTAGAGATAGGGTAGATATGATAAGGGTAAAGAAGTTATCATGTGATTATTTACGGTTGGGGGGATTGTTTACCCTAAATATGAGGAATAATGTAATGATGTTTTCTTTGGTTTGTAGAGAACCACTTGTCACGGCTCATCTACTGAAGACAAACTTTTAACAGGTTTTTCTTTGCATCGTTTCATAAAGGATCCATTTGTTGGACGTGATACTTGAGATCGTCATTATATAATTACACTCACTGAATCGTCTCTGTGATGACTGCAGGTGGGGGAGGAACCGATACCTGATCTGCACACACACACACACACACACACACACAGTACAGTATTCATCTGTGTCTTCAGGATCATCATCAGCTCTACAGCTGTCTCACATATCTGGGCTGGAAAAAGAAAGTTTTTGAACTCTCATACAGTCTTGTATTTGTTTGTAAGATCTGATTTAATCACTCATTGTTTTTAGATATATAATATCTGTATTAATATTAGATATTAATTTAATTATAGATACTCTTATATTGTCATGCTTTCTTTAAATATGAATCCATTTATTCAGAAGGTTAAATTTATGAAGGGCTTTTAATGTATTTACATTTATGCGTTTGACAGATGCTTTATTACTTTGTAATAGTCATTCCAGGTATACAATTATTATGTGTGTTGTCTATGAACGAACCCATGACCTGTGTGTGGCACACAATGCTCTTCCAGTTGAGCTTCAGGAACACAGTTCACTCATTTAGGCGTTCATCATTTCATTATTAACATCTAAATGAACTAATCTAAGAGAGTTTTGAGTGTAAAGTCATTCCTGATGGTCAGGTCAGGTAGAAATATCTCAAAGTATCAGATTCTGACAGGCTACAAGATTCATGTTATGGTCTATAAAAACAAATCAATGAATTGCTGTTGTATTATAAAGAGTAAACCAGTCATTTATAAAGTTCTTAATATTATTAGCTGCCCATGTTAACAAGCTGATTCGAATCTTTTGAGAATGACGGACAAACCTGCTGTTTGTTACGCTCAGATTGGCTCTTGTGTGTCAATGAATTATTGAATAATTAGCAGTATTGAATTTTTAATTATCTGACTCTGCAGAAGACCTGAGCAGCTGAGAACAGAGTGAAATTCTTTGCATGGGAGTGAACAGGGAGCGCAAGCATGGAAATGAAGTGATATTCTATGCATTTTATACAAGATAAGAAAACAGAGATTTATTCATGCTTACTGTTCTTTTTTTGTTTTTGTTGTTGTTTTTAGGTGGTTGGTGTTGAGCTGAAGAGTAGAGGGATTGTCTGTGTTGAAAACAGGCTGATGTCTTTAAAAATTAGCTTGTTAGTTTCATCAGAAAAAAATGACATTAGAGGAACTCCTCCTTCTACCTGGCAAAACTATTTTAAAGGTTTTAGTGTATTAGCATGCTAGTGTACGCTAGCCTATAGTTTTGCACAATTAATTAAAGTTTAATTTAAGTATTTAAATAGAAAGTAGATTTTTGGTGAATTGAACAGCAGGAGAAAACCGAGCAGTTTGAGCCACCAGAGGTCAGAGGAAGACCCAGCCTCTGAGACAGGCTAACAGACAGTGTCACTGTCTGAGACCACACACACACACACACACACACACACATTGACCGATATCACATTCTGTTCTAATCTCACTGAAGTGTTTCCTGAAAAGGGTTTTTACTGAGCCAGTATTTTGGGGACTGTGTGGAGTCATGTTTTAAAGAGGCAGAGGGCTTTGGGTTAGTATGTAGTCATTAACTCAGGGAGATGATAGTGTTTTGGTATATAGCTATAATTTATAACAAAATCCTCCAAAGTGTAATATTTCTGTTGTTTGTTTCTAAAAACCTATTTATACCTATTTATAGAAAGTGTTATTTTAGGGTTTGTGTGTGTGTGTGTGTGTGTGTGTGTGTGCACATCTATAAACAAGAGAAGCCTATAGTCTGTGTGTGTGCGTGTGTGTGTGTATGTGTGTGTGTTATGATGTAATTGTAATGACGTGTGATTTTCAGGTAGATCATAACAACATGACTTAATGAAATCACAGGTAACATGTTATGATGTTGATTCTTAATGTGTTGTTGATCAGGTGCATTACAGAACTGAGGTTTAGCTTATCTTCACTGTAATAATTCAGTCATTTGGGTTTGGAAAGCTGCTGGTGCTTCACACACACACTGATACTGAGCAGCTGCACACTGTAGTCTGACTGTAGCATCTCTGCGCTGTGTATTTAAAACTTTCTGCTCAATATCACGTCATTATAACCAGGTCAGTTAAAGAAGGATTCAGTTTAGTTTCAAAGTTGTAACTTTTAACATAAACGTATTTGTATATCATATTTGATATTTTTTATATAATGCACTTTATTTGAACTTATATTTATTGTGATTGTCTTACATGTGCATTGACAGTCACAGTTATTATAAATGAAACTGCAACAGATAAAATGATCAAATGAAATACATACAGAGAACACAAGCATGTTTGACTCTTGAGAAGTTTTAGAGGGAAGTTGCTTACCTTGCATTTGTAAAGGGTCTTTTCCCTGCGTGTGTCTGTCTGTCTGTCTGTGTGTGTGTGTGACAGGGTTAGTGCGCTGTACCGTTCTGGTGTGTTATCCAAACTGAAGCATTGGATGAGAGCTGCTGTAGCTCATGTCAGGGCTCCAGAGATCTGTCACCTGTACCTCACAAACACACATTGTCCATATTAGAGTCATATCCTCCAATCCACTCGTCTTCTCTCTCGTCCCATTTCAAACCCTGTAAATCATGCCGGAACACTGGGAATGTTCCTCTGTTGAAGGAGAAAATTGTGTTATATGAGGATCATCACATGAGCTGGTGATGGACAGAACATCACATTGAGATGTTTAGCTTGGAGAAGTGTCTATTGTCTCAGGATAGTTGAGCGAATGTCCTGTTTTCTCTCTCTGCGTAATCGTTCTCCCCCAAACATGCACCTGCTTGCTTCATCTCTGCATCAGACCTCTCTCTCTCTCTCTCACTCTCTCTCTCTCTCTCTCTCACTCTCTCTCTCTCACTCTCTTTTCTCCCTCCTACTCTTCCAGCACGGCGTTTCAGCATTTGCTTGTTTGTCACTTGATGCTCTTCTGTGGTCATGTGGACACACAGACAAACACACACACAGTCTCACTAACTTTCTCCATCTGTTGCCATTCAAAGGTTTTCGCTCAGAGCACCTCTGAGCACTAAGGTGAATCAGTCTGTACAGGACAGGAGATAATATTCTGTGTTATGTATCAACTTTTATAACCATCAAGATTTTGCATTGTGACATTTTCCATTAAAAGACGCCCAATTCTCATTACTGTAATATGAAAAAACAGCTGTATTATTTACATTATAAATCATGTACTGTATATTAGTTATTTTATACTTTTATGCAAAAATGTGACGAGAAATCTGATTGAAACAGTAGGAACATATTACTGTACACATTACAGTAATGAGAATTTGAGGGTCAAGCATAAATGATTTGCCACAATGCAAGAAAATCTTAATAAAGTTGTACAGCAGAAGTTTGGGAGGAACATGATGAACCGAGAGAAACATTGTTGTGCTTGCCCACGCACAATGCTGGACTGTTGTGGGTAGTTGCTGAGGTGTTGGTATGAGGTTGCTAGGATGTTCTGGGTGGTTTCTAGGGTACCGAAATTAAGTTGAGGTGTAGCACTGCACTCGGGGTTTGTGCAAATCCTTAAAAATAAACAGATACTGGACTCAAAAATCTTTTGCTTCAGTTTAACCACCGTTTGCTTCTCTTCCACTTTCAAGTGTTAGAAACATTATTTTTGTGTTCTGCAGATGGAGGAGAGAAAGACGGACTAATTTTAGCTCGGTCTGGCAGAAGCATTGATACTTCCAAACCTCAGCCATTCTGTTTTTACCCACAAAACTGTGAAGATGTCACTTTCCATTAACACTGTGTGTGTGTGTGTCCAGTGGGCAGGTTCTGAGCTCTTGAAGTATCCATGGTGATTGGCATGCTGTCAAGGGTTTGAAGCATTTTTAGGTGTTCCTGGAGAAGGATGGGGTCTCCATGGTGATCTAGAGCTCAGCTTTGAACATTATCGTGGTTTCCAAAAATGAAACTGAGAGTGTCAAAGGAAAAACAGATGATGAAGTTTTGAAGTGTAACAGGTTAAAGAAAGGTCACCAGTATTGGTAATATGTGTTTGTTACTCACTCTCATGTCATTCGGAACATTTATGCTGTTATATTCTTATGTAAAACAAAAGGATCCTCAGGCAAACCTACTCAATTATTCAAATAAATACTGCTAGTTATGAGATGCTAGGCTACTAGTATGGTGTTTTTAACAGCTGTGGTCACTGTGCCTGTGGCTGTATGATAAAGACCTGCATGAAGATAAAGATAAACCTGCATAAAGATTCTACATTTGGGGTCAACATGAAGTGAGTAAATGATGACAGAGTCATTGTGTGAAAAACTAAAGGCGATACATCATATGTGTGTGAGTGTTTGTGTGTGTGTGAGTGTTTATGTGTGTGTGTGTGTGTGTGTGTTTGTGTGTGTGTGAGAGTGTGAGAGAGTGTGTGTGTGTGTGTGTGTGTGTATAAGAGTTTGTAGACAACTCTACACTAAACGTTGAATAGTAGTAACAGTGATGTTGGCATTTACAAACACCTATAATTAAACCACTCACAGTTTACTCAGCATCACACACATTTACACACTCTCTTTCTTTCTCTCTCTCTCTCTCTCTTTCTCTCGGTCTCTCTTTCTGTCTCTCTCTCTTTCTCTCTCTCTCTCTGTGTGTGTACTGTGTTCGCTTCTGGAGATTCTTGTCCTCACACATGCAGACGATTGTTCAGAGAATCTCTGTTTTCTTTGTCCTCTTCTCTCTCTCTCTCTCTCTCTCTCTCTCTCTCTCTCTCTCTCTTCACACACACTCTCTTCTCTCTTTGTTCTTCATCTGTGTGTGTGTGTGATGCTCTTGTTCTGATGGAGATGAAGGTTCAGTACAATTCAGTGAGTAAGTGTGAAGCGGTCTGTGTGTTAAAGAGATTTTTATTGCTCTTTTATAGTTCAGTGGTTTTTTCACATCACATGCCCCTGCCTGACAGATTTCACTGGAATCACACGCTTCTCTCTGACAGCACTAGATTCTGGGAGGGGAGGGGCCAACACTTTTTGGCTTTGGTTGGTTTTGGAGAAAGAGTTGAAATAGCTCACAGCTGATGTAATGGAGTTCTACATGTAGTTCACAAACACACACACACACTTGTCTTTCTTCTTTCATACACACATGCGTATTATGTCTCATATGGGGACGCTGAGGCAGGTGTCTCAGTAACTGTAAGGTTTTATTGTTTGCTGTAGCAGTGCTTTTTAAAATATCTTGTTCAAAATCTTAAATTCGAATTGTTTTTGTCAATTACATAGAGTATGTAGAGAGTATTTTGTAGCTCTTCGCTAAACAGTTAAACATGTTTTAATGATTGTTATATATATTTAGTTTTATATATATATATGTTTTATAATTGTTTACATTTTGCCAAAATAACACTGGCATGTTACCATTGTGACAACTTGCCCCGGTCTCCCTATAAGCATTAGGTCTTGTTTTCTGAAGAGGCAGACAGCTGAGGTTAAAGTTCATGTTAAGGTGAGTCTGTAGACAGACAGAGAGACACAGAGAGTCAGTGAGCTCAGAGCTGACAGCAGAGCAGATCTAATGGCTGATAGATTTTCACACCCGTGGAGTGGTAATGACAGACAGAGAACGATGCTAAACACCCTGTGATTGACAGAGACCCACACAAGCTCTGTCTCTCTCTGTCTCTCTCTCACACACACACACACACACACACGTTTTCTGTGCTCTGATGCCTGCAGAGGTGAATTTAATGAAAGAGAAGTTCTCACTTCACCCCAAAATTAAAATAAAATCAATGACATCTGGCATACACACAAGAAAGCGTGTTTTAGTACCGTTCAAATGTTGTCAATTGTGGTTTTATCTTTAGCATACATCAGTATAAAACATCTTTTGAGTATTTTTGAATTTCTGATTGTCACATTCATCATTGTTAAGATTATTACATTCTCATTACTGTAGTAATTTTATAGTATCACAGTAAATATACAGTAACTTCATTTTGTTGAGCATAATAAACGCTTTAGTGTGTAACACTAACTGCAGCATCTCACACATTCCGCAGACATTCTGTGTGTTTATATAAGGACTTACACACAAACACACAAACACACACACACAGTTGTGTGGATGAAGTCCTCACACAGGTTAGTGTCTGGTGTGCGAGTGTGGCGCAGCTTTCATTGGTTTGGAGATGTGATGTGTTTCGACGGCTCCTGGGGGCGGATCTTCCCTCTGATTGGACGTTTCTCAGTGGGGATCATAGTGTGTGTGCCAGGCCTGTGCCTGCCCAGAGCATTATGGGAACTTTTGGGCAAGAGAACGTTCTCTTTTTTTTCTCTTTTTCCACCTGTTTGCTCTGTGTGTGCTGTAGTGTCCTCTTGGCGTGTACTCCAAGAGATTTTGAAAACAGTGAACTAATTTTAGCCTCCTTAAAATGCTTAGTACCTTTCTCACACTTACTAAGAGAGCTGTGTGGCAAAGAGATACGGTGAGAGAGAGGTGTACTGTGAGTACTGTGTACTGTGAGTACTGTGTGCTGTGAGTACTGTGTGCTGTGAGTACTGTGTGCTGTGAGTACTGTGTGATATATGTGTGTCACTGCTGCTGTTTGTAGCCGGTTAAACTCTTAATCCATCTGCTAACAGATAGTTCAGGGGTGTGACTGGACATACAGCATGTAACAGTCATTTAACACAGTTGCTGGCTGTGTGTGTGTGTGAGAGAGATAGAGTGTGTGTGTGTGTGTGTGTGTGTGAGAGAGAGAGAGAGAGAGAGAGAGAGAGAGTATGATGTAACTGCCACATACCACCACATTTATACACATTTAATGTGTATAAGAAAACAAATACAGCAGAAAAACACTACAAACATTACCATCATAGATTTAACTGATGTTTCATCCTTTTAAAACATTCATGCTTGTGCCAAAACAAAACAAATAACAGTGCAAAGAAATACAAAAGAAATGTTTTACAAACATGATAATAGAACTTCCTGAAGCTCAAGCATGTCAGTTGTGTGTGTGTGTGTGTGTGTGTGTGTGTGAGAATCTCTGGGCTGTTGTATCAGCTTCATTCTTTAAGGCTTTGCAGTAATTCAGATCTTCCGCTGTGTGTCCGGTTCCCTCATTCCCTCTTTGTTCTCACCAGTGCTGATGGATTTACTGGAGTAATTCAGTGCTGATGCGTTCATCCCAGCCTGGCCCGGCCCGCCACAGCCTCTGAACAGCGGGACAATCTCTCGCTTATGTTACTGAAATCAGGCAAAATAAAAACAAGGTGTAGTGACTGTAAAATGAAACATTACACAATAACTGTCTGTGGTCTGGAGAACCAAACAGCAAATACACTGACCAACAGATATCTGTTCCTCACACTTAAATATAGCACACCAACACACAGCTGATCCCTTTAGTGAGTCTACAGTCCGTTGCCATGGTTACCACCACACACACACACACACACACACACACACAAATAAAGTCTTTATTTTTTTCATTTAAGCTTCCTTTGGACATTACTGCATTGATTTCATTAAAACCCGGTTTAAAAACAGCCTAGCTTTACCTGGCCTGAGGTTGTCTGCATCAAGTCTTCCATTAACTAAACTGGTTTCTACTGGTCAGGCAGGTCAGGTGGTAGGTGAATCTATTTGAAAACATTAGTTGAGTCTTGTCAAGTGTCTGTGTTTAAAGTCAGGGTTTCATGTTGGTTAGCATGTTATTATATGTAGACAGTAAACAGCTCACTGCGGTTTGAAACAGAGCGTGTGTGCGTCTTCTCGTCTGATTGAATCGTCTCTGTAATGTTAATGCTGTGCAGTTGATCTAATGTCACATCAGATCATGACAAACCTGTCAACAATAAAACCTCAGAAGGTGGACTGAGTGTCTGTTTGACCCCGTGTGAGGTTTGACCAGGGGGTGCCAAGCACTCGCGGGGGGACAGTTCCATCAGCAGCCCTGTGGAGGTTGTGTGTGTATCTGTGTTTGTGTCAGCCATCATATCAGACTGCAGCCAATAACACACAATAGCATCAAGATAACAAGTAACAGATATCCAAGAAGCATTAGTGAATTAACCCCCCACACATCTTTAAAAGAGGAAACATCAATTAGCAGGGTAATGTAATTAGAAAAGTCTTTATATGGTTACTCTGTGTGTGAGATCATCTTACCTCAGTAATAATGGTACGGCCCACATACAGCAGATCCACTGTTACAGTAATGTGGAATAATATATTTGTTATTTAAATTGTACAGCACAATATTATGTGTTCAAACACTTTTATTTCCTGTGATATATTGTGTATTAAAACAGTACATATTAAAGAGTTATTTTTGTTATGACAATAAACCAATAATTATGTCATAGCCAAAAACTGTCATGTGCTAACTTCAGGGGAAGCAGATTTTTATTCTAGAAGTTTATTGGAAACTCTAGATATGAGTGCAGGATGAGGCATCACTGTTTTGTGTGTGTGTGTGTGTGTGTGTGTGCACAGGTTAGATATACAGAGTACAGAATATCATTGTCATTATAACACATGTTACATGTGTGAGAGACAATATTAATATTGCTATATAAGAGTATAAATATTGCTATATAAGAGTAATATTGCTAATGGATGTTTTGTGTGTTTCTTTGATCAGCTCATGGTTCCACACACTGGACTGTGTGTGGAGGACAGAATCAGGACATGATCAGCTCATGGTTCCACACACTGGACTGTGTGTGGAGGACAGAAT
>JAZGTJ010017119.1:0-12245 GCA_036877575.1 Botia almorhae
AATACCTGAGACCTGTCTATATCTATGCACTTATTCACTGTTGCCTCTTATTGTATTTGAAGTTGCTTCCTTGTCCTCATTTGTAAGTCGCTTTGGATAAAAGCGTCAGCTTTTGACTAAATGTAAATGTAATAAGGTAAGAGGGTTTTACGCTAATAGCATTAGATTTGCAGCATTCTGAGGGCCCTCGGACAGGATTACAGGAAATCTGTAGGGCCTTATTCAGCTTCTGTGGGGACACAAGTATCACCTCATTCATGCAGAGGTGAACCGCTAACACATCTGCATCCTCTGTTTCATCCATCATTAAGCCTTTGCTCCACAGCCAAACTAGGAAAACAGGATTTTACAGTTTTATTATGCTGTGCCAATTACACTCATTTTGAAATAACATTTCAGTAAATGGTTTGAGGAGTTAGTTAGGCCTGAGTTAGTATAGTTAATAGTTAGTATAGTTAACTGTTGATCTAATTGCTTTAGCATGTAAACTTGCTAGTGTTTAATGTCGATACTCCTGCAATCCAACATGTTCTGCAGGTAGCTTAACAAAACCCATGTGATCTGATCTGCCACTTACAGAGAGAAAAGAGACGCATCCTCTTCCTCTACAACCTACAGATCCAGAAACGAATCTCCTTTATCAACACGCAGCGTAGACGACTGAGGAATCGAAAACAAACGTTTCAAACGGTTCGCAAAATACATTGAAGTACTTCTCATAAAAACTGGCAACTGTTTTGTAGGAGATTTTCTGTCTCACATTACGCTAAGCAAACAAAAACAATCACATTCAACATTCTTTAGTAGTTGCACCTCTACAGCTGTAGCAGTATTGCCAAAATACATTTTAATAACAAAAAAAGATGCATTTATGAAACTCTATTGTGTTTTCTTCACTGAATGCTTCCCCTTTTTCTTCCAGGTGCTGTCGGTTCTGTTTGCCCCTCTGATGCATGTGGGTTGTAGGCTGCATTGGTGTTGGGTGTGTGATGGATTTGTGAGGCAGAACCAGGCTGTGAAGTGCAGTTCTGCTGGCTGCACAATCATCTATTGTCAGCAGTGCTGGACGGACTTGGGCAGTATTTGCTCTGCCTGTTCCCCTCCAAGCCAGCGTGAACCTCAAGACAGTCACTCTGATTCTGATGTGTACTATGGGTGTTAATGGAGCGTGAACTTCATAGCACACCCTTACAAACACAAGTCTTATTTCCTGATTTTTTTAAAGGCTACTTGGCATAAATTGAATTTCTGTGAGCCAAGTGTTTGTTTTACTGTATCAAATCTTACCACCATTTCCAAATAACACTCATAAAGATGGTTCATACAGGTTCATAAAGAACTTTCTGTTGTGCAAAAGGTTCTGTCTAGTGGGAAAAGGTTCTACAGATTATTAAAGACTATACACTCTTAAGGTGCTTCACGATGGCATAGAACCATTCTTGATTCCATCAAGAACCTTTAACATCTGAAGAGCCTTTCCGTTTCGCAGAAGGTTCTTGGTAGTGAATAAAGGTTCTCGAGACTATTAAAAGGTTAAGAGCCTTTATTTTTAGATGGTAAATTAAACAAATTCATAAGAACTTTTGACCAAAAGGTTCTAAATGTAAACAAAATGGTTCTGTGGCATCACTGGAGAAACTTTTTAACACCTTTATTTTTAATGGTGAATAATGCCAATAGTACGTCCATTAGTAGGATATTCCTTAAATAGCCTATCAGCTGTTTTAAAGCTTATACGTTCAATCGCGGCAGCAAGGATGTGAACCAAACCGGGCAGCAAAGAGTTACGGCAAAGGAGGAAATTCTATCTGCTTGGTCACACTGAGAAATACGATTATACTGCACGGGCGTGCGGACGGATTGCGCACTATTTGATTCGGCTCACAGAAAGGTTCTTATACAAGGTTAATACTATGTGAATTGGCACCGATTCGGTAAATCGCACAAAGAAACGGACGAAAGACAAAAGCCAGAATAATTGCTGGAACAGAGCTGAGCTGAGGTTTGCAGTAGGATGTTGGTTTCCCCCGACCGAACCCACACTGGGCCGGGAATGCGCTGTCAGAACGGACCGCAGTTCGCCGTTCAGCAGGTGAATGGCCAGGTGCGCGTTCACGTGTGACAGATCCGAATCGGCGCCTGTGGTCGCGAACCGCTGCAAGCAGCCTTAACGTGATCAAAACGTGGGACTGTTTTTAAGAAGTGTTCTGACCTACTCCAATTCCAAGAAGATCCAAACAAGTGCGTCACCGGACCATGGAGCACCATCATCAAGTGTTTCGGTGTTGTTGGCGAACCCTCATCACTGTTCTTCTGTTTGAGGGCACCCCGTTCATGATATTCAGAGGTTCTCTCACGCTGACCCTCATACACAGCGCCTTCTCAGTGCGTGATGATGCGCTGATAACTCACTCCACACATACTGGTATGAAATACTTTTAAAGACTGATTTAAGTGGGTAACGAGACGTAACGAGGCTGAAGTTCGTGTCGCATCAGCCCGGCTAGCTTAGTCGGTAGAGCATGAGACTCTTAATCTCAGGGTCGTGGGTTCGAGCCCCACGTTGGGCGAATGTGTTTTTGGAGCGGTTATTGTCCCCATTGGTTAGGATCGGACCAAGACCGATTCGAATCCAATTAGCTCGACTTGTAGCAGTAGGTTACTGATTTGATACCAATGCTGGCAGGTAATAATTAAGGTTCCCTTTCCACTACTGGGGTGTGTGTGCACTCATGATTGTGGGTTAAATGCACGTGTTGATGTTTTGAGTATGAGTAACAATACCTGACAAATATGTCCCGTTCTCTTCACTGTAGATCACAATTTGTAGAAAAATATAGTTTATGCACAATTATCTCAAGTCATCCTATGTTTTCAGATATTCAATATTGTTGCACTGTCCAGAGAATGTAAATATGCCAAAACACCCTGTGACATCATCACGTGAAGTGTAACAGGTTTACCCCTTCACAGTGAGCTGGTTTACAGAGAAACACAGTTGATAGCTCAGCTATTTTAGTAAGTCTAGATTAGACTGTTCTGTTTGAGTCTGTGTAGCAGACTGTGCTATTCCTCCCACCTATTCACAGACTTATGTTTGTAGAGTATAACACAGGACTGTTGATTTACGATCACCTCTCATTCTATTTCATTGTGATCTGGGTTGTATTTTCCAATTTCAAATAATTGTGAACAGATGCTCCTAGAACGGCGGTGTGGCTGCCTCTGAATGCAGACAGTTTGGGTTTGGCAGTATTTTCATGCTTCTGTTTAATTTTAAGGGCCCTGCAAGCCTATGCAGTATACACATGCTACAGCACAGCTGTCAGTAACAGCTGCCCTCACAACAGATCCAGCATATATAATGATTATTACTCATTTCAGTCACAATTACTGTGTCTGTGCTCAGGGTATTATTGTACATACCATGTCAGAAATGTAAAATGTAGGTTTATAATTGAGTAGGAACAGTTTTGATAGTGGAAAATGAGCATTTGCAATGGCTAAAAATATTTAAATCACAAGAAAACAAGGGACAGCAAAATTTGGTCTCCTATTTGTAATCATTATTATATTTTCCTCTTATTATAATAGGAACTTTAGAACCAGTCAACACATGTTTGTATTCGTACACATTTTTAGGGATCGCAGGTGACCGCAGTTTTGTTCGCATAATAAGAGGGTTAAGCTGAAACTTTCTCTCTTCTACAGTCACGAGTCACAGAAGAGACGTAAACCCTGTGGTGAAGACAAGGCCATTTGCTTTAGTGGATGGAGTCAGAAGAAGCCTGAGTGATGTTTTACAGGTGAGTTGTTTTGTGCTATCTCTTTTATTTACTTATCCAGAATCCGTCAACATTGTAAAAGGATTTTTTAATTCCTGGAAAGACTATAACAGACGGTAGCAATCCAGAGCTGAGTCTGGCCACAACAGATATCGTTTAGAGTCAAATCCTGTGACTAAATCTGTCAGCTTCCCTGCTTCCACAAAATGAAAACTCATGACTGATGAGATTTTTTGTTTTGACACATGACTTTGCAGTTTTTGGAATGGCTTCATGGAATTCCACTAGTTAGTGCTGCTTTGCCTTCAGCTGGTGATAGACTTTTTCCTTAACGAGTGGTTTTAAGATGAGTGTGCATTCTTGCCATTGTGAATAACATTACTCGTTACTCGAGCAGGGAATAAAGAGGGTGTGTTTGCCTGTTTGGGCGGGAGAACGGGGGAGTTTTGCAGGATGTGACTTCAGAGTTTCTCTCAACTGCACAGGAAGTGTCCATCCTCTTGATGTTGCCTTAACTTCCCTTTGTCTCAGATCATGCTATATGTCAGGAAGTTTTCAGGCGATTATGTCAACGTACCTACCTTCTCCCTCTGGGACATGACGGATACGGTCTCCAAACCCACTGTCGCTCTTATAAGCTTCAATTATTCGTTTTGCTCAGTCGCTTTATCACTTGCTTTCTTTAAACTGTGCAGCATGGTGTAGGGAATGCTAATCCGGATCACTTCTTTGTTGTCATTAAGCAGTAAAAAAAGCCAGGCCCGGTTCCAGAACGAAGGGTGCTTACTAACATGGATTGCGAATGAATTGAATGGGGGGCCATATTTGTAAACAACAAAACTAATAAAACAGTTTTATGACATTACTGTATACATACACATAGCTTAACATACTAAACTTAACTGTTTTAATAAGTCAGATGGCAATTGAATCGAATGTAGCCAAATGTGTGTGTCTGTGTGTAAAACGCGGCGGTGGTATTTATTTTTGCATGTCATTTTAATTCCAGACTGCAATCTAAATCACAGAAACCAAAGCTGTGGTCTGTTTTTAGCTTGTTTTGCTATGGAGAGGAAAGGCGGGTGAGGGCTTGGGTGTGTGCGTGTATGTGTGTGCTTGGGTGTGTATTGGTGCTTTGCTGGTCTTTCCTCCGATCGTCATCAACATCATGTACCCATCAATACAATCAGCTGATTACAGCCATTGTTCTCAAGCTTAGTCACAAAGTTCCTCTGGATGGGTGGAGGGTAGAAATCAAGTGTAACTCAAATACTAATACACTGTCAGTTAGTCATGACTACGGTCAAGTAATTCTCTTAAACAAAAATGATGGAGATGAATGCGTGTGCATTTGTTCAGGACTGTATGTCTGTAATATGACCATAGTCAGACTCTAACAGAGCCATAACACTTGTGTAATCTTTTTCCGCAGAAAAGAATGAATCAGTAGGCGTTTGCAAGAAAGCGTGTATTTATGTTATTAAATCTTTTTAATTGCACAAAAACTTTGGACAACATTCGCTGTAAGAATTAGACCATACAGAATACAGGGTCTACCCTGACCAAATCCTATGCTGACTTAATATATTGTCTTAATATAATAAACTAGGAACAATACATTATCAAATGAATCAAAGCTCCACCCATCACATCTGAGCGAGCAGACTGTGAGTTCTGGAACAATCCCCATCCTCCTCTTCCCCTAAATACAGTACATTCCATTTTTCCTCAGTGAAAGTACCCCACCCATCTGCTGCTGAGGTCATCGCACCACCAAACATGTGTGCTTAGGGACATTACCTCAGAGAGAGAGAAAAGTCGCTTATAAAAAAGGGAAAGAGAGAGAGAGAAAGAGAGAGAATGGAGCAGAGAGCAAGAACAGCATAGAGGGGGGAAGAGTGAGGAGAGGAGAGTTTGAAAGAGAGAAGCACTAATGATGGTGAGTGTTCAGGGACAATGTAAGGCTCAGATAAGGAAAAGAAGTTCAGATTTTTGGATAGAAATAGAGGGTACAGAGGATGGAAAGAAAGATTAAAGGTCAAGAAGAGAAGAGAAATAAGTTAGGTATGGAGGAATGGGCACCGATGGATGGAGGTGGCAGGAGTCTGGAGATTTGGGCATATCTACCCTCCAGATACCTAAATATAGACAAACACCACCTCTGCTCTGCCTCCACCAAACATCTCAGCTTACTGACTCGCTTTCTCCTGGTCTCCAAGGTTTTGCTCAGACCGGCAGCTAAAATCCTTCTTTTGATGTAGACTGTCTGTCGCAGGTCTGTTTAGTTGTTTATAATCTGAACAGCTTGTTCTACATACCACATTCATATGTGATTTGAAATCTGATATGAATAAAATCAGAATTTTGTAAATGTATTTTAGTCTGGATTTGAAGCTGTTTGTTGTGACTGTAACATCATACACATTGCACAGTTGTGTTCATAGCTGTTTAAGTTCACTCATCTGAGCTTACATGTAGCATGTAGTATGCTATGAATCGTGAGCAATTTCAAGTGCGTAAACAGCGCAGCATATCTTTGCCAAACATGTCTCAAGAGTTCAACGCCATAACAAAATGTCACAGCTGACACAAACAGATGCAAAAGCTACAGTTTTTTACAGTTAGTCATTTTGATGTCTCTTGCCATCATGCTAACACTTTAGTCATCGCTATGGCAACCAGTAAAGATTTACTGGATGTTGACTACACAGTCTGAACAAATGGATCAGATGGTAACATTTGCCAAATGAGTGCAGACAGTCAGTAAACAGAGCTATAGTTTCTTACTTACAAAACCAGAATGTTAAAGTAAATTGGAAGGTATAACGGTCACATACTCATCTCAAAACTTCAGTTTGAATTGGCCCTGTTGTTCAGAAACAAGTGGTTGACAATGACAATAAACTCAGTCTATTCCCAGAGGGTCATAGTGAAGGCTCTTACGCAAACCATCTGATAGCAATAAACATAAAGCCCACAAATGGATATTTATGGTTTTGTAGAGAAGCTGAGCAATGCAGGAACAGTGTCTGATGGTTGGATGTGGGCTTCAGATTTTGGGAACAACCTAAATCCCGTCCTGTGAGTAAACGTGTTTTTGGGTGTTATTGCAGTTTTTAAAATGACTGCAGATGTTTGATGCATTTGTGATGACGGTTCCATGAACCTTTTTAGCAGCTCTTAAATATTTCGTAGTAAGACTGGATGAGATCAGAGAGAGAGAGAGAGAGAGAGAGAGAGATGTAGTGTATGTTTGATCTGTTAGAAGGATGTGAAAATGGGAAGATTTGTGAAATCCAGATTCCAGGCATCCATTTTGTCTTACAGTTATGCGAACCACGTTACTTAGTCAACGTGATTTCGAATGTATTTACTTCCCTAAAATGCATTCCCAGCTAACAGGGAATGTTCTCAGAACGTTGAATAATGATCTCTAAAAGTTTTGTCAACGTTATCAAAATATTCTTGCAGTATTCTTGAAACACAGAACATAATATATAAATAGTGTTAATATCCTGTATGAAAACTGGTATATGATACGATATATTTTTAATGTTTTGTTACTTAATAGAAATGTTAGGCAAATGTTGGGCCAAAAAATGGGCCAATAATATAAGATGTACCCATTAGCACACTGGAGAAAAGCAGGAAACTGCAGCAGTGATATATAACGTGAAGCTTAATGGGGTTTCACTTTTTCATCAGGTTACTGAATGTGTGTGTGTGTGTGTGTGTGTGTGTGTGTGTGTGATAGGGGGTGTGATAGAATGGCAGGAAAACATGCTTGGAACAGGACATGAGATCATGAGATGAGAGAGACTGACATGTCATGAAAAAGGGAACTCTGTTTATAGCTCAGCTTTCCTTCTAAAAATGAGCTATTTTATTCTCCCAGAGTTCCACTTTTGCTCAGTGTTGCCATGGTCATGTGCTAATGAGTAGTTCAAATGAAGAGACCCAGAGTTCCGCAGACATAATCTAAATGCATTCATGAATAATCTTTATAATAAAAAAGAAATATCCCCACTGTACAGTATATTTGGACTGCAGGGACCTCAGGTTTTACCTTTAGAAGGACACGCTGAAACATTTGCTATTTGTGTTTTAATAACACCTGCTAAGACCTTAGCAAGTTTAGTTTAAAATCAGTTCAAACTGTTTAATATTTGTAACTAAGCTGATTTATGTCTTGGTTTATGCAGTTTGTATGTAGTATGTTGTTTACTGTTTCCTGTCAAGGGTTGGTAAAAGATGATTGGATTTCTGTTATCACCTAATAATTTCAAGAAAGCTGAGAAGCAAAACTACTGTATATCCTCACTAAACACTAACATTATAATCACAAACAAAGCAAAATAAGACCTTGCCACTTTCTTGAGTTGTGTTGATTTGCATCACAATCTGAAGTTGTTGTTTTTTTCAAAGCTCACACAGAAGATCTTTATGTGTGAAGCAGGAGAACTCATGTTTGTTAAAATAGTCCTTGTTATTTCTTTGTCATTTATAGTACTTCTCTTATCTATTTCAAATTTTAAAAATATGTAATATTCAGATCATTTTTATGACATAAAATGTTGCTTTCTCTCTCTCTCTCTCCAGAATGGTCACCCTGACAGACTGCAGTGTGGTTTACAAGTGGGAACCAACTTATATATTCTAGACCTGGAGAAAAACCAGTAAGTCTTTTTCTTAGTCCTAACCAGTATCCAGTAGATTTTATTCTGCTCAGCAAGATATGTAAATATTTGTCTGTTTTGGGCTGTACTGACCCATCCTTTACCCACAGGGATCTTTTGCCAAAGCCACTGAACGTGTTCTACTACCTGCCAAACGGAACCGGGGTGTCAATGGATCAGAAAACAGTGGTGAGTGGTAGTTCGAACTTGTTTATTACCTCATGGTTTCTCTTGGATTGTTTCACTTCTTTATGTCACTTAAATGGAATGAAATGGAATTCACTTAAATGCCAGTCCACCTCTCTCTGTCTCTCCTAACACTTTTATGTTATTTCTGTCTGTCTCTCTTCCAGGTTCACTGTCACTATCATGGCTCAGTTCTAGGTTTTCCTCAGTCCCGCGTAGCTCTCAGCTCCTGCTCGGGGTTACGGTAAAAATGTATTTGCATACATTTTTCAAATGATGCAGTTCTGTTGTGATTGTGGAGCCCATTGACCGGCCAATAATGTACTTCCTGTGACCTGTGACAGTAATTCATTTTGCACTGGAGTTTGTCATTCTATCTGTGGTTGGCTTAAGATGGATGTGTTCTTGTATTCCGGCTGCAGTACTTCTTAATTGTTGACCTGTCAACGCGTGTGTGTGTTTGTTTGTGTGTGTTAGTCAGCGTGAATGACACGTTTGTTCTTCTCTGTAGAGGAGTGATCGTCATCAATGCCACATTGAGCTTTGAGCTGCATCCTGAGGAAGAAGAGGGTGATAGAGATGAAGAGGGGAGTGGAGGAATGGAAGGTGGATGGGTGCATGTGATCTACCCGACTAACCCACAAACATCTGAGGCTGGAGGCTGTGGACTGTCACATACCTCTATTCCTCCCATTCAGATCATTCCACAGACACACAGGGTGAGCAAGCATGCTGTGTGTGTGAGGGATTTTTTTATCATAAGAGTGGAATGTTAATGTATAAATGCACTGAATGTACTAATGGAATGTACATGCTTTATGTGGTGGTACATATGCGAGTATAGAAAGTGTGTATACAGAACACACTGCTGTATAAGGTACTGCGGTGTGTGTAATGTATTTATAGGTATCTGTATTTGTCTGACTGAAGCTGCTGATCTGTTGTTGTCACAGAGTAAGAGAGACATTCTCTCAGAGACCAAATACATTGAACTGGTGCTGGTAGCAGATCATAAAGAGGTACGGGAAGTGAGGACTCTCTCTTTCTCACTCTCTCTCAGGCATTCTCTCTCTTTTTATCTTACTCTGAGAGTTCTCTTGCTCCTTCACACACACACACACACACACACACAAACACAAGACACTTTTGCCCTCTACTGGTGCATTTAATGCATCACTGCTATTCTTACTCTAAGTGCCAAGACAAGATTTGTCTAGATGTTTACTGTTTCAGTTTTATATTTGGTCTCATTCTATTTCTGCGTCTGTTTCACAGTATGTGAACTATCAGAAGAATGATAAAACCATCATCTACCGCATGCTGGATGTGGCAAACCAAGTAGATTGGGTAAGTCTTACTTAGTTCTCAAAAGTTTATAAAATATATCACAGCAGCGGTTCAGAGCTCTGAGATCCAAACGCATTAGATCACAATAAAATCTGGGATGTATTTAAAACATTTTAAATATTTTATTTGGACGTTGGGTTTCTCAGTAGAACTTTTCACTTAAACTGTTATGGTACTATAAATTTTATTAAATAATTTGATATAACAATTTGTATTTAATTGCTTAATAGAAAGTTTTTCCACTAGTGGTCTCAGTCTTTAGACCTCATTGTACTGGAAGCATTAGTGAGTCTTGGCCTCTGTCTATAAGTCTCTGCACTTCTGTCTCAGTTCTACCGGCCACTGAATGTACGTGTAGCTCTGATGGGTTTGGAGATCTGGAGCGACCGGGATAAGATTAAAGTGGATAAAAGTCCCACTGATACTTTAAACCGCTTCCTGGAATGGAGGACCAGAGAGCTACTGCCAAGACTGCGGCATGACAATGCACAACTGATCATGTAGGTGCAGATGCATTATGGGAAATGTTGGCACATTGTCATCAGGTTTTAAAAGCAACAGACATCATGTAGAATTATGTGTGTGTGTACCTTAGGGGTGAGTCTTTTGACGGGACAACGGTTGGCATGGCGTCTCAGTCCTCCATGTGCTCGAGGGATCGTTCTGGAGGTGTGAATGTGGTGAGGGAAACCTACTTTTTGTACATTAAAGCCCAAAATTAAAAGTTTATGGAACATAAATGATGTTGCGCATGTCTGTTATTGTGTTCCGTAGAGGAGAGTCATATGGGCTTGGAACAACATGTGGGAGAATATGACAATCACACTTTGATTTGGCCAAAGCAAAAAATCTGTGTAAAAACAGCCCTAAAATGGAATCCAGTATTGCAGTAGTGCCTGTTGCTGATCCAGCATACCTGCAGTGTTCCAGTTTTGCACATCTAAATGAGAGCTGTGGAGTAAATGGTGTATTTCATTTATTTTATTATTTAATGATTTATTTCATTATGCCTGTGTTGTAGGATCACCTGGTAAGTGTTTTGGGCGTGGCCTCCACGGTAGCACACGAGCTGGGTCACAACCTGGGTATGAGTCACGATACGGCCGACAGACGCTGCCAGTGCCAGAACGAGCCACGACTGGGGGGCTGCATCATGGAGCCATCCACTGGGTGAGTTCAATGGTGAATGCATGCATGTCTATGATGGTCTCATGTCGGCATTTTGATTGGTAATTCATGACCCAATAAATGCTCCCACATGCAGGTTTATGCCCGGGCAGCTCTTCAGCAGCTGCAGCGAGCGAGATCTCTCCCTCAGTCTGCTGCACGGTGGCGGGATGTGTCTGTTTAACGTGCCCCAGCCCGAGAGTCTTTTGGGAGGTCCGCGCTGCGGGAATCTGTACGTGGAGAAAGGAGAGGAGTGTGACTGTGGCCTGCTGGATGTAAGAAACGCCAGCTGTGTGTGTATATATGCATATGTGTGTGTATATATGTATGTGCGTGTGTGTGTGTATATATATATATATATATATATATATATATTTACTTACCCTCATAGCTTTTGTAACCTGTATGACTTTAAAGAGGGATGTTTTAATGTGCCCTGACCCTCTGTTTGTTATCTGTTTCCTGTGTGTGTGTATTTAGGAATGTAATGATCCTTGCTGCAATGCCAGCACATGTAAATTGGTTCTAGGTGCCCAGTGTTCTTCTGATGGGATCTGCTGTGAGAACTGTAAGGTTAGTGTTCCTAATATTACACACACACTTCCTGCAGACACGCATATGGTGCTATTATTGATCTTTCATCATATCTCATCCGTCTTTATAGCTGCGTGTGGCCGGGTGGGTGTGTCGCGAGCCATTGGGAGAGTGTGATTTGCTGGAGTACTGTACGGGTACCTCCCCCTACTGCCCACCCAATGTGTTCCTGCAGAACGGAGAGCCGTGCAAAGATGGCTCCTCCTACTGCTACAGCGGTGTGTGTGCCAGTCTGGACGAGCAGTGCCAGATGCTGTGGGGAGCCAGTGAGTGTCTCACACACACCCCACAGTGTTAAATCTGATCATTCTCACCTAGAGCGGATTATCATAACCTTCATTGTGGAAGTATAAATGTATTTAGATTTTCCTTCCGTTCTCTCTGGCCCTCTTAGACTCCACCCGTGCACCTCCTATCTGCTTCTCCTCTGTAAATAAACAGGGCAATAAGTATGGAAACTGTGGGCAGATGCCCAATGGTTCCTACATCC
>JAZGTJ010017120.1:0-12245 GCA_036877575.1 Botia almorhae
TAGTTCCTTCGAACGATGTTCTTGTAGTTTTCATTCTTCTTAGTCAGATAGTAAAATAGGACACACTCAGCCACAGTCTGTGCGCAGACACACAAAACAATCCTCATATGCTCTGATCATATTTATGGTGTCTACACAGACCACAGTGCAAACAATGAGCGGAAGATGAAGGTATTAATAAAGACACAGGTGTACCTTTCTCTCCAAAAAGGAGGCTATCAGGCCAAAGTTTTTTGGGTGCTGGATAAACCTGCAGGGGGAGAAAGAAAAGCTGTGATATGGGTCAAACACAACCTTTAAATGCTGTATTTTGCTGTTAACCCTTTAAAAACGTAACGCTAACACTGTAGCTCACTTAGAGTAACTGATTCCTTTAAGGTGATTTCTTTAGGTAGCAAGATACAGGACTGGCATAGCTAGCAAGCTTTCTTATTCACTCCTTAACACTAGGTAACACTAAAGACTAGACTAGACTAGACAAAATCTCTTTCACTTCCTTTTCCTGTCGAATTATACAGCCCGAGCCTTTTTACGTAAAAGTTTCAGAATGAAACAGGGCACGCGCATGCACTTCTCACCTAGAATGTGCACAAAGACAATCCATTATAGCATCTTATCTATTCTATAAATGCACTCTGGTGAAGATGTTTAAAAAAAAGCCTCAATACAAATAGCAAATAGATCGGTCTTTATGTAGCCGCATTGTGTTTTGATTTCTTCAGTGTTGCAGTGACTGGGACGCAATACTGAGGGCATTTTATACACTAGAGCTGCTCTAGGTCAGTGTGACGTCAGAGTTTGTCCGATCTGGTTGAGTGCAGAACCACATCTGAGATCTGAATTGCAGGTGACGTCCAAATAATGAGAAATTACATCACAAATACGGGAAATAAACGTAAAGTACCAATTATGAAAATGAACAAACCATGTGCGTAAAAACTGCATAACAACATACCCAATTCATTTCCACTGCGGCAATCAAATCACACAGACTAAGTAAGAAAACAGTCTAAATCTCATATGGAAATTCAAACAGTTCAGCACGTTAATTTCAGGTTTTCCTTCACCCAAAATCGCAAGCAAGCTAGGCGCAGAACGTACTTCTCACGGAAAGTGTCTTTCTCCTGCTCGCTCCACATGTTCATGACCTGTCTGTCCTTGTAGACCTTCATGGGGTCGTCCATCAGCCCGTTCATGTTGATGAACTTGATCCTCTGCTGCTCGGCATCGAACAGCATTGGGGGAATCACGGCTAACTGACGCATCTGCTTCTCTGTGTTCTGAGGAGAGAAAGACAGGCTGTGACAAATGTGAAACCGAGAAACCTAACCTGGTGGTGAAGCGAGGCGAAGAAACAACAGTCAGCAAATATGTGGCTACTGCATTGTGTTACTGTCTTTAGGAAGTGCATTGGCCGCAAAAACCTCTTTGGTTGTGCAAGAGACCTTGAGATGTTAAGTCACTTTGTTTGTGTCTGCCTGGAAAAACTGCAAACAACCACATCACATACTTAATAGTAACACACTTGTGTGTGTGCTTGTCTGTTATATTTGTGTATGTATTTAAAGTGGCCCCAAAATGTATATGAAAACTTACTGTAAGCTATACTTAAAATGTTATGTCAGTGCAAAAACAAAATAGCAAATAAATGCTGAAAGACCTTTTCTTTAAAACTAACTTTTCTAATGTATAATGTATAACGTAGGTATAATGTTATATACATTAATGTTAGTTTCCCTCAAGGTGCCCCAGCAGAGTTAACCAACCAAGTATCCATGCAATTTTTGTCTTACCTTAACTTAAAACAGTATATGTATTACTAGCATTATTATGATATAATTCTTTTGTTTGTGGCATTTTTTTGTAAAATTAAATGTTGTAACCCAAAATAAGTATTTGGTGATATTTATTAACATATATATGATATACCAGAATATATATATTTATAAAGAAATTAAGTATATAAAAAAGTACCTCTTGCTCTGAGATGCCGTCGATTATTTCAGAGACCTCATGCTCACTGCGGGCTGCTGAGGCCAGACCCCCTCCCCTCTGAGCCACTCGACTGTAAGCACAAACACATTCCTGTCAGCACGAGCCTGTTAAAGCACACACATAATGATGCAGCTCCAGTCACTGCCTGTGACACTGCCTTTACTCTCACTCACCTCTGCATGCGCTCCTGCAGCTCTCTCTGTTTACGGATCTCGGGGAACTGCTTCTCGTAGTACTCCCGTACTTTGCTCTCTTTGGCTCTGCGACGTGGGTTATTTTCAATGCGCTCCACTTTCTTCTCCCAGGCCTCCATTAGCTGGTCATAGCGCTGGCAGAATTTCTGTTCCTGAACACATGTGGACACCCATCAAAATAAAGGATTCATCTCAAAGCAAAAAAGACATAAGAACTGAGTGTGTCTACATATTTATAGAGTATGTTTGGACATCACAGAGCATTCAAACACACCTATTATGCCTAAATGATGTTTAAGTAGACAGTCACTATTCATGGCTGTCTGTTACAACCTGATCTGTCAGTGCTGTAATAAATAAAATACACAAAATATTTAGGCCCAGAACCTGCAGTGTGTTTGGGTGCTATTACCTACCCACTGTTTACGAGCATGGTTTCTTCGTTTGAAATATAGAATGAGCTTTTTCCTCATCGCCTGATTTCTGTAAGGAAGGACAAGGTTATTAGGAAATAACCACAGATAAGTCCACAGATAATCCACAAATCACATAAGACAAAAACTATCAATAATGATCCAACAAATGTGGCAAATGAGAGAGAGACAGTTAAATAAGTATGTCAGATTAATTCCCTCCGTATTCATACATTCCTCGCCTTTAACCTCTTAGTCTCTCAGAGTTCAGATGAAAATGAACCTTAACTTGTACCGCATTTACCCCACCTACTGTATTAGCATCTCTGAGTGTGTGTGTCTGTGACGTGACAGAAACTGGTGTAGGTGTACATGCTGTTTGTAAAGTAAAATCATCAAAATTAAGTTTGAAATCAAGTAAAATAATTTCAAATTACTAGTGAACCTGATAGGAACTCTTTAACCAGTTGATGTGTGTGTATAAGGAAGTGAGATTAAGTGTGCAGGTACAGAGATGGCACTGCATTACGCAACAGATTGCTGCAGGATTAGCTGCTGTGTGAGATGCACTGAACCTAGAATTCAGTCTGATCATTAACATCATACTCTTAACACCCATGCTCCAAACACACTAATTAAATCACTACACAGTTAGAGCAGAAAGACCCATGAAGAGTGGACAGAAGAGAAGAGGAGAGGATATAAGAGAGGAGGAGAGGAAAGGAGAAAGAGGTGAGGAGAGAAGTCTCTGCTGAGGTTGATAAAGAAGGACTTCTGTGAACAAAACCTTCAATTGTACCTGATCAAAGAACAGATGAAATATCTACGCCTCCTCTCTCTCTCTCTCTCTCCCTTTCTTTTTTCTTTCTCTCTCTCTCACACACACACACACACACACGTATGCACAAAGTCTCTGCCTGACCAGACATTTGGAGGCCAAATTACCCATAGCGTAATGCAAAGAATGGCCAGTGAACAAGTGCAGATATTTTTTTACAGCAAAGAACAAGTGAAAGAAAGAAAATCATGAAATAAACATCTAAGGAACTATAATGTTAGAATATTAATTGGCCTCTACATCTCCCTTTATCCCTCACTACCTTTGAATACTGCAAAAGTTCAGGTGGAATTATGCATGAATGCCTTTGGTTAGGCTTTAGACATCTGTATAGCTCTCGATAGGTGTTTACGGTTTTGAAGGAGAGACGGGAGAAAAGGCATACTCACATCTTGATGTTCTCATGGTACTGCTTGGTATCAGATGGCTGGTTATACAATGGCTGTAGGGGGACATAGAAGCAAGTGAGAGATGAAAGAGGCAGAGTTTTGTTTCACACAGACGCTGGGGTCACATCAAGGCATCCCAGGTCCGGGAGAAAAGTTCTTTTTCTAAAGCTCCATTATTTAGTCATGCCTAGCAACAGCAGTCTGATGATGGTGGGAGAACAAGAAGAATCTCTTCTTCAATATATCATCTCTAAAACCTTCTATCATCACCACACACTCGTGAGGTGTAAGAGAGGGAATCAATCTGCATGTGATGATGGCCATATGGATAAATGCAAGAATCAATTGTTTTATCTTATACGGTTTTATGGGGGTGACAACTTTTGCTGCATCTGTGACGCTTCAAGACATCCTGAGAGAAAGACTAGCATTTTGCATTTTATATTTGGTCCTCCATGATTGGTCCTGTCACATGTGTGATGTTGACCAATAGAACCACAGAAGCTTTTTTGTACACTCCTTTTAAATGACATCACCAGCTCGATGACACCACACATGTTGTTAAAGTCTGACATGTTTCTTGTCCATGACGCAAGAATTAAGAAGTCAAAATCAAACATATCTGTCACAAATTATTACTACAGACGAAAATATTGTGAAGTGTGTGAACCCAGCATAAGACTGATGCTTCAGGTAATGTGATGAAAGGTGGGCCTCAGAAGGGCCACTCAATGATGTCACCCACTTTGCGGCCGGCAGTCACTTGGTCTAGCTTTGTTCTAATCTAATGAATGTTAAATGGAGCTGTGCCAAATACTGCTGCGTGTGGTCAACAGGCATGTTGTAAACAAACAGGCAGCAGAGTAATCGCAGTAATCGACCGGTCGTAGAAGTGTATATTTCACACCACAGAGATTGTGTAACAGCAGTGAGCCTGACTCATAATGACTTACAAACACCTCAAACGCGGCCATAAAAACTCCTTTGGCACAAGCAGAGGGAACTGAATACAGTGATCATATCCGGAATCACATTATTAAGTGCATTCATATTAATCAAGTTATTAATCATAATATTTGTGAAAACAATTTGTGCATACATGCTACTGATATGTGATATCACAGAAAATAATAATGTAAAAATACAGACACTTTGTCTTAATTGATCTCATCACTCAATTAAAACCTCACCAAAGCGCAAGTACATGAGCTGAACTGATATTACTATATACTTTAAAGGACTGTGTGTGAATGGAGTATATCTGATGGCTAAACCATTTATATTACATACAGCAAATGAAATAAATAGCAAAAACAATTCATACAATTCATTTATTTGAAACAATTCAAATAAAGCAAACAAATTCATAATCCAAGCAAGGGCGGAAAGCAGGAAGTTTTATGATTACCATTCACTATCCGCAAACGTCAGCCAATGAACGAATACAAATCTTCACAGTAAGAGAGAGAGAACAGGTAATGCAGAAGGGAGGAGAATAAACGAGACTCACCAGCTCTACACGGGGCCCCAGTCCCTCCAGAATCCGGTGAGCTTCCTCTGCCTTTTTCTGTTCAACAGACACGCAACAGTACATGTCAGCAGCGCATCACCACGGCAACACACCTTACACTCTCTCCAGCGCACACACACAAACAAGTGTGTGTGTAAGGGATGTGTTATTAATACAGATCTCAAAAGAAGACACTCAGTGGCCTCTGCCATCTACCTCTCTCCCCTCTTTATGTGAAAGAGAGAGTGTGATTAAGTGAATGAGAGAAAGAGAGAGGGGGGAAAAACAAAAAAGAAAATGAGAGTGAGAGAGAGAGAGAGAGAGAGAGAGAGAGGAGAAAGGAAGATGGCTGGAGAGTTAGGGAAAAAAATAANAGAGAGAGGGGGGAAAAACAAAAAAGAAAATGAGAGTGAGAGAGAGAGAGAGAGAGAGGAGAAAGGAAGATGGCTGGAGAGTTAGGGAAAAAAATAAATTACATTTTCATCTGAGAGAAAAATGAACAAAAATGAGGACCTAACACGGACGTAGTGACAGAATCAGCAAACTGAGAGCTATAAAAACAATTTTCCAGCCAAGCACCCCTACAGATTATGTAGTACTGCAGATAAATACAGTATTTCTTTAAAAAAAAGATCTTTTTAGCCTACTATAAGATCAAATGCCTCCTTTAATTTCCCTGCAACTGCCAATACAGGATTAAACTGCTAAAACATAACTATTCACACTTGTTTATTTATGAATCAGGTTATTTACATACAGAGAGCTGTAAGGGTACAGTGGCAAATAATAGCCTGTTTAATTATAAAACTAAGTTGGAATGTAAAACAAGGCTTTTCTAAAAAGGCTTTTAGAAGCCTTTGCACCACCTTCTTTGTTCTAAATATATCATTAAAATAGAGAAAGCATCAATTAAAGAGTGTCTAGTACTTCCTGGAAGAGAGCAGGAAGTATGAGTGCTCTTTGGCAAAAATCGCTGCACGAGAGGCCTAATGGATTAAGAGATAGAGGGTGTGATTAAAAGATCACAGCAGGATGGGAGCCAGAACCATCTGACAGAGGAAACAAATGTCCAGGCCTGGATACACTTGAGTCACAGTACTGTAAAAGCCAGACATAAATTACAGTGAGGATGCATGAGGCTCTCAACAGGGTCTTTTGGACTCAAACACTGATTAAAGACGTATGAACGTGTCTGTTTATATGTGACACGATCAGGACAAGCATTCACAGGTAGCACAGCATCTTCACACACAAACGGTTGTACTTACGCTTTTAGTTTTTAAATTATTCCAATTTATAATTTGTTTATAATTTCTTTGCATATAGTTTAATGGATTTAGATTTATTCTATAGTATGAGAATACTAAATATATAGAGTGTGCAGATACGTATATATTTTTGATTGGTAATTACATGGGCCTTTCTGCTTGCTCTGCAATGCTTGATTGGCATGATCTTGAACTTGATGAATTATTTATAGGTTTTATAGATTTATTTAAAGATTCCATTGATAGAATTTGATTAAAATAATCCAGAAATGTTTATATAGGGGATGAATACCTTTAAATACACAGATATGATTATGTGACTGTGCATTTGTGTGGACATTCAAACACTAATCTACTTTTATAGAATCCTTCTCAGTTCTCCCCACTAGAGGGATCACTAGCACCAGATATCAAAGAGCTGAAATACACAAATCAGTACTTCAGTACTCCTGTGTGTTCCCATGGCTGCGTTCCAATTCACTTAATTTCCATACTACATAGCATTAATGCTAAATTAAAATGTGCATAAATTGTGGATACTTTTACCCACAATCCCTCACTCCATAGACGTGAGCCGTCTGTCGAAGAAAGCAAAGCACAAAGCTTTCTAACTGAATGCCAGTTAAATAACAATGAGTAAATTTACATTGACGTTAATGCTTACAGTGCATGACAAAGACTGTGATATTAAGAAGCAAACCACTGACGTGCCTTAATGTTCAAATTCTGGTGTACTGCCTTTATGCATGCATTCGCATTACCAGAAAAATACTAGTATAGCCGAAGTAATGTGAATTGAGAAGGAGCCTGCGCCTCTGCCATAGAAAGTGGCACACACGCTTTTAATTGGGGGTATAAAGAAACGCTTTTAATTGGGGGTATAAATGAGCGATATGGTATGATTCAGCACAACAGGCAATATGTCTGTGTCGGGCGTGATGACGGTGGCTGAGTTCACTGTCAATCCACTGCAGCGCCTCATTACATGTTTAACAGCTTGCTTCACTCATTAAGATCTGACACAGCTGTTTTACTTACCTGCTGCTGTTGTATTCTAAAAGCCTTAATTCTGCGGTTCATTTAGTTCAAATGTGTGCATGTTCCAAAAACATTATAGTTTTACATTTCATGTTCATTTCATTTTCATTGCATTTCATTTTCAGCTACGTTTTACCAATTTTTAATCAACAGAACACTTTCAGAGTATCTTTCTGTCTTAGTTGAGATGTACAATAATTGGCACATATTACATATACTGCAGGTATAGTGTGTGTGCTTTATTCTCACCCTGTTTTCATCATAAATGATCTGGACAAGGCTGCGGTGTTTGGCTTCACTGGGTGGAGGAGAGATGGTACGCTCTGGCTCCTGGGGTTTCGCAGCCTCCTCCTCCAACTGTTGCTAAAAAAAATAAAATACACGGAACATGAAAGACCCTCCAACCACCCATCCATCCGACTGCTAGAAAACAATAGGAATATGAAACAAATAAAATAAGGGTTAGGGAGTTAAACTGAAACTCTCTACATTAACATTTATTAAAAGAAGACTAATGGAATCTTATATTAATGGTATTATGCCAGAAAGCATTGGCAATGCCAGACAAGCTCTGATTGGCGGAGAAGCTTAGATTCAACAAGACAAATTAATACCTACAGATAAATGACCAACAGTTTTACAGTTTACACACAGACGCAAACTTCATGTGAAATTTCTCTCTCGATACACAGGGCCCGGCCCGTACAGGACCCTAAAGGGGCCTTTTTACCAAACAGTATAAGCCCAAACTCTTATGACGCTGTTCAGAACAGGATCAAGACTGTGTGAGAGAGAGAGAGGAGAGAGAGAAACAGCGAGTTAAGTGAAAATAAACTATCCACTCCGGCCGCCCTCACAGACAGACAAACACAGGGTAATCTGATATTCTCACATCTCTCCATTACTCCTTCTCTTTACATTAACGGTTACCACACTATTTAATTGCCCCAGATGTTTTAATGCTTGGAGGAAACCTGAGGGGAGAGAAGAGAGATGACAGGGTGTGTTACCTCACTGAAAAAAGATGCCAAATCTTTCAAAAGAAAGCAGTGTGGGGTTGAGGGAAAGACGAGTAGAGGTTCGTTTTTCTTGGTAGCGTGACTGTACTTATATAATCAATCAGGTTTGAAGCCGTTCTCTCCAACACCCCCTGCACCCCCAAAATGGACTACCCCAGAGAGCACAGGTGGCTTCGATTTATTGAGAAGCAGTTTGGACATGGTCCAAAACCTGTGAATGGGCGGGAGGGTCTGTTTTATGAGAACATGGGGGGGCTGCCTATACAACTTTTTTTGCAATGGCCCAAATAAGCACAGAAAAATCCCAGGGGAGCACACATACAAACAAAATGTATAACTTGAATGTATAACTTGTACTGTAAGTCGCTTTGGATAAAAGCGGCTGCCAAATGCATAAATGTAAACAAATGTAAAAATCAGATTAATTATACAAGTATAGGTATTACCCTATATACAGCTCCATGCATATATTGCATTTATAAGCTTAAATAAGAAAATAAGTTTTATAAGAATATATAAAGAATATAAAGCTATACTGCTTAACACATGGACTTCATTGTATTCACAACACATAAGAAAGCATGTCAGAAAGAGAGGGAGAAAGAAGGAAGGAGACAGAGGAAAGAATGTTTGTAGTCGTGTGGCTTGCTGAGGCTAGAACCACATACTAAACACAACCCTGCACACACACTTATCTACTGCTACTAGATTTAAGAGTCCAGATTACATAACGTCACTTCACAAAACTCTGCAAAATGTCCAGTAAAGTCTAACCATAACTTTATTAAAAAAAACTATTATAGAAACAAAGACTAAACTAATATTGAAAAACAGGTTTTTGGTCCTCTGTGCAAGTCAGTGTATGTACTTAGTGAAGACATATGCTTTTAGAATCCAATATTCAATCCAAGTACGAAGTTGGCAGCTGGACCCATTATTGTCAGATCAGGGTAGCTGGTCTTCAGATTACCTGTTTTTTACGCAGTTTACAAATCTGCTGTTCCACCATGGTGATCTCCCGATCCACGCGGTCCATGTTCTGGATCAGCTCCTCTTTGGAAAAGCGGGTGGGAACCAGGTCCAGATCGGACTCCATGGGTACCGGGCTCACGGGCGAGATGGGCTCAATTTTTCCAATGGAACTGCTGCTGCCGTGTTCCTGTACAAACACACAAACCTCATAATACTTATTCCAAGACTTTTTGGTCGCATGAATACAATATGGTGTTTGTCAGAGTTTTATACTTTTATTTTTCCTTGAAGAAAACTTATAAAACATATTGACACAGGACAATTAACTTTTCTATTCAGAAGCAGATACAGTATTGAGATTTCTCACAATTCCGTATCACTACAAACGATCAACTATCAATGTTAACCAATATTAATTGTTTACTAGATGTGTGAGCTGTTCTTGCCCATGCAAATCTCACCACCATAATGCTAAGAGAATTGGTCTTCTGAGTCTTTGCTGGGGCACTACTTGTGTGTTTAAGGTGGCTGCCAGCTGCTAATGTAAGTGGTTATCTGGTTTGTGGTTTACATTACTATTTGGTTGCTAAAGTGATCTGATTGAATTAGTTGATTTCTGTATGAAGTCTGAAGTTGTATTACATTCTGTTCTCTAGATATGTCACAGGTCCCTCCTTTAATATTTAAAGCATATGGTATGTAAGCACTGGTTTTACTTTCTGCCAGATGAAAATATTAAGTCTGACTGTCATAGCACAGACAGTACAAAACTAGTTACAATTAGCTCCACTTATTTATGTTTATTCTGCATTTCAAGGTTTTGACATTTTTGGTTCTTGGGCACAAATACAATGAACTCATTCTTCACTCATTTCAAAACTCAAAATCAAAATAAAAAAATAATGTTTAAATGATGGTTACACAGTAACTCAGCACAGCCTGGAGACAGCTTAGTGGTGAAAACTGTCCTTCACCTCTTATAATAAAGTGGTGAATGTACACAGAGCAGATCAGTAGTTGACACTAGTGGAAAATTTAAAGTGTGGTAAAAAGCTCAGGGATTTTGGGTTCATTTTCTCACATGAAGAGAATGTTACATAAGTGATGGGGAGGGTGCTGCTATTCTCTCTCACTCTCTCTCTCTCTCTCTCTCTCTCTCTCTCTGCCTCTTAAACATCACTCAGGAACATAGCAGNATGGGGAGGGTGCTGCTATTCTCTCTCACTCTCTCTCTCTCTCTCTCTCTCTCTCTCTCTCTGCCTCTTAAACATCACTCAGGAACATAGCAGTTCTTAACCACACACTAATACAGTAACACAGACAGAGAAACAGGGGAAAAAAAGGAGTTGGATTGAGAGGGAAACCAGGCATCCAAGGACACCCTGAGAGGCCTGCTAATGTTCAAAACACATTCCTAGAGGCATTCCAAACTTCAGGCAGGATTTAACACTTGAAAGATTTCACATGAGTCACTTAAGGACTCCAAGCCATATACTCTTGCGTTCTCTCTCTCTCTTTCTCTCACATACGCACACACACGCAGTCTCTCACACACACACACACAGTCACACACACACACACACACGCAGTCACACACACGCATTCACACACACACACAGTCATACACACACACACAGAGTCTTGAATGAAGTGCTTGTTAACCCCACACAATTACTTTTAAGGAGAAGCACTCCTCAGATCCTGCCAATTCTCAGTAACAAGAACCACCATGAATAATAAAAGTATAATAAAAGTGTGTGTGTTTGAATATGTGGTTTACGAAGAAATGTATTCAAATATATATAATGGCATGTGTATAATGTATATAACAATGTAAACATGGTTTACAGGGACACTTCCTATGACCTCAAACTAAATGACTAAACATGCTAATTGTGACCCAAAAAAATGGTGAAATGTTTCTTTTAGGATTACGTTAAGGATTTGGGAACTACACAGTCTGTACAGTAGAAAACACAATTACGTCTATGCCAGTGTGTGTATAAGCCCAAGTTTTTTTTAATAAATACAAATCTTGGTGATACTGCTAAGACATGCATATGGGCTGGAGTAACCTTTGCACAGATAGCAGGTGCCAACAGACATAGACTGAGTACAGGGTTAAAGTAGGACAAAGGTGTGGTGTGTGTGTGTGTGTGTGTGTGTGTGTGTGTATGTGGGATAAAGGTGTTCAGAGTGTAGACTGTCACATTATAGCCTATTAATTCCCCTATGAAGTGCTGTTTAAACAAGCAGACACACTTAAGTTCACAGTAAGTCAGGCATGATTCTGAGAAGCTGTGTGTATATTTCAAGCAGTTCTTAATGAACTGAAGGCAAGCACACAAACACATACCTACCAATGTAAAGAGTGAATAGTTTGATGGGAATGGGCGAGTCTTTGATTTGTAAACTTGGATAGTCTCAGCTGGATAAAACTTGTTTAAAACTCATACTACAAAATACACATACAATAAACAACAGTCTTTATTAGTTACTCAATATTTGACACTTGCTAGTGCCTGATAGTGCTAGTGGTAAACACAGTAATTTAAATTCATGTTTTGTTTTAAATCTAATAATGTTAACAGGTTTGTGTGTGTGTGTGT
>JAZGTJ010017121.1:0-12244 GCA_036877575.1 Botia almorhae
AAGGCCAATAAAATGCAATTAACCCCCGTAGCTTAGGAGGAGAATCTTTCTTGAACTGAAGACTGTTCTTTTGCTCTCCATCAATCTTTTTGTTGCTCCTCCCACTTCCTAGACCTTAAAAGTCAGTAGATAGTCATAACCTAGGAGGTGGACGCATTTGGGGGTTAACCAAGGCCACCACAACCCGCCCTTGAGCATCTTCAGTGGGGTCTGCTCCTTTCTCACACCCTGCCCTGAAGCTCAGGGGAAAACAGACTGTCATGAACACTATAACTAAAAATTCTAACACAGCAATCAACACTTTACCAGAGAGCTGCATTTAGACTCGTTTTTTTCCTGTGTGGTGTGTGTGAGATCATGAGATCATGGAAAGGTCTGTGTTTTTCAGAATGTGTGTGTGTGTGTGTGTATGACACTAGCCATTACTGTGTGGTCTGTGTGGCTGTTTAAGACCATAAGAAATAACAACAATGGTATACAATCACTACATTGTTTTCCTGCACTACTTCACCCACCTGGTGACCACCTTCTATTGTTCAGTCACATATCCACATATCATTGGCTGAGCCCAGCTGGGCTACTCAGACACCCAGACTGCAACTCTGTTTGGTTCTTTAAGCCTTCACCTGTAAGAAATCAACTAAACTTGATAGAGAATTCCTACTCAAATAGATGATGAATTATTAATATTTCAGAGCTACACTAAATATTATTTTATCTGACTATTATGCAGTGCATTAGAATATAAGCTTCAGTGGCACAGGTCTCGTTAGCATATGAATAAACACAGGTGACTGGCCCTTTAGGGGCCAGCTAGGTTTACACCCTGGAATGCTTAGCACCCTGGAACTAATCCATATGAACCAGATGAGGTCATATGGGTACTTTGGTCCTAGATGAGGTCTAACAGATGCCCATATAGGATTTTAATAAATCATATTCCAGAAAACATGCACACACACACGTTCCAGGAAAAAAAATCACATTCCTGCAAACACCCTGGAATTGTAATCAAGCTGAGTGAACTGAGGATGACTGTTCATAGTGTGGATTAGAAACGCTGTCGTGGTAACATCTATGTGCTGGATAGCTGATACTCGTACACACACAATGCCTCATTTGCAGAAACAATGGCTGACAGGATACAATACAGACCAGCGAGGAAATAGATTACAAATACACGGAGAATAAATAAACAAATCATTTGTGTGCTTACCTTGTAGAAAAGCATACAAAAACGGCAGGGGTCCTTCGTACTCTAATGCTATTGTTGAGCGCAAACAGAGAGCTGTAAACCACCACAGATATGAATCCACCCATCACAACATCCGCACTCCGAAGAATTTAGTGACCGCAATGAAACCAAAGAATGTTGTGTTATCATGATAATGTTCTGCTGAGGAACCCACTGGACGTGAAAAGGTTGTACTTAACACACCATACATACTGACCCTGGAAGTACATCAGTGATGACCTGTTACAGATAGATAATAGCTTCTTACTACATATAGCTAACCCTCATAGAAACAGATTGACATCACTTTAGCTTTAAATGGCCATTTATGACCTTTTTTAAATGCTTTTTGTTTTGACATTCTCAAAAGATTGGGCCACAGTACAGCCAAACCTAGACACACACACACAGAGAGTCTACAGAGCCAAATAATGGTCACCCATGCTCATGTCTGCCTCTCTAATTGTTACCTACGGCAGGCCACTTCACCATATAAACTCTACAAGCATATAATTAAACCACATGGCAAGTAACCTCAGAAACCAGCCTCTCTCTCTGCACTATACTCACACACATACGCTCTTACACTCACACAAACACAGAGCCTGGGCACTATGTTTTGACAGCATCGTTACTAGTGGTGTGGTCGAGACAGTGCAGTCTGCGACTGTGTCTGAACCCCAGACAACTTTACTGTATTCTGAGGGCACTCATATGGAATCTATTCCTTCATCACACTGTAAGCCCTCTAGCACTTATGCTGACTTTCACAAAATACAGCTCCCACTGCGTCTGAGTGACTCCTAACATCACTTTCCAAAAAAGTGTGAAGACACGGCAGCCAGTAGCAGCTTCTGATTCAGAGGAATAACTTCTAAATTCGTGGGTCAGGTTTCACAGAACCCAGCTTGACTTTTTTGCTAGGGGCGGTGTAGGTTATTGTATCATCTTATGTGTCACATCACTGTGTAATGTGCAGAAATATTGGCTACACATTTTTTGGTCATTGTTATTCATTGATATAGGGTTTCTGTAAAATACCACAGAGGACCATTTCTCTCTTAAATTAACTGCAAAAACATTGACTATTTTCCGAAAGGATCCTTGAACACTCTGCATCTGTCATTGGGTGGGCAAAAAGATAGTCCCGCCCTAAACTCACCCCATTGGTTGAGCCAATGTTGTTCTGATGGGCTGACAACTGCATATAAAGCTAGGATAGATCACAAACTTCTCCAGCTTTAGCACTTCAGGTTGCCATTGGACCCGTGGCCTAGTGGGTGTTGCACATACACTGACACATTGGGCTGTAAAGCTGAAAAGTCAAACTTCAAACCCGGATGGATCAAATATGCTAAAAAATACCTCCACACAATACCTGCCAATGGAAACATCGAATGACTAAAACATCAGAAAAACAGCTGAGGTTATGACACGTCGTAACGTCGTGTACAAACCTCAAAGCATCACAACAGCATACGCTAATGTCAGAATTACTGCAGGAGAATTTTATCAGCCTCTCTGACTGACAGCTACGGCCAGTCAAACTCTTTCCTGAACACCATGTGGCAGCTTCAGACAGTCTCCTGCAATTACACCCTTTGAATGAGAGAAATAGGGAGGGTCAGGGACTCTGGGAAATGGCCTAGAAAAAGGGGGATTACATTTCACAGCACAGCTGGCCACACCTAGACTAAAGAGTCGGAGTAAGGTAGGAGAACGGTCTAGCGAGACTACCTTTTCCTCTTCCCTCCCTTTCCTGAGCTTACCCCTGCATACACACCGACTGCAAGTTATGCCAGATGTCACTTCAAGAGCGGAGTCCACCCTCAGTTTGCCATGAAGAATTTGAGAAATTCTGGAAAATATTTATAGAGGTGGAACAGACCTTCTCAGCTTCAGGAGGTGGAGGTTAATGTAGTCAGACCCAAATAAGAGAGACTCCCAAAGGAATTTTGGCACTCCATAACTCTACCCTCGCCCTCTTGGAATGCCACGCTTGAAGGAAAAGTTAAAAACGGATGTCCAGAAATCACGAGAGCCAAACCTTTTTTCTTGACTTTGATCTTCTCACAAGGTTTAATGACTAATATTGAGCGACTAATATTGAGCGACTAGGGACCAAGCAAGTCTCATTAAGGTTTAATTCAGGGTGAGCTTCAACAGTGGTGATGTCTTGTACTGTAGAGCTAATAAGTTCTCGTTTCCATCTCAGCAGGTAAACAAAAAAAACCTTTTAGAATTGAAACTTCCCAGGAGAGCTTCCAGGAAGCAGCCTGGCCAAATCTTTCAGTCCACCGAACTGAATTAAACATCAATGGCAAGTCATGATGTACGGTTCACATCTGTAGAGTTTAAGCAACAAGCTCATGAACAAGCATCTCTATCCATCACTAATATCCAGAAAGTAACAGAAAGTAACAAAGCTATGTGCTGCTTAAAGGGCGAATCTCACAATGCCTGTCACAAACACGTCTTGTGTAATATATTACACTCTGAAATCAAAGTGGGTGAAGTCTATTTTAGTCTATTTTTAAAGATTTTCTGATAATTAGTTAATTACCACCCCACCACCCGATCTTTACATTATTGTAAAAATTTTATTTTATTTTCTGTAATCCAACCAAAACAATTATATACTTCAAGTATTTACACATCATGAAAGTTTTTGTTGTATTATATTTGGTAAAAAGTGTTTGTCATATTTACCTATTAACAGAAAGTTAACTATTTACATAAGAAAACCACTGACAACTCAAAAAGAAAACTCAAGTAAGCAGCTTTTCAGCCACCCACAAAGAATACAAGAGACCGTGACTGACTGCCTGTTTGTGTCTGTATGTAAAGTATTTCAGCTATCAGTGACATGGGCAGGAATGCAGGTGACCCAAAACCCCAGACACCCTAAGGGGGAGTGATATTAATGGACACGCCTCCTCTGCGTTACTATAACTACTGTATGCTAATGAGCTAGGCTGCAGCCTCTTTGCTTTATCTCAACAGGAGGCAACACTAAACATACTACATTCTGTCTGGCTGCTTTCTTAGGGTTCATTAACATTCATAATGCATTAGACACACTGTGGATACAATGCCTACAGTGATAAACTACTAATGAGCAGGAACAAAGCTTTGCCAGCCTCGCGGCGCGGACGCATCGCATGTGCAAACGCTAGTGGTTGATGCAGATTCCCACAAAAAAACAGAGAACTGAGAGACATCTGATGTGAGAGATATCTGATGTGAGAGACATCAGAAAGAGAGAGAGAAACGAGGAGAGAGAGACACTTTGATAACACACAGATCTGCAGATGGAACTTCAAGTGCCTGATCACTGGATGGCTCACAGCGTCAGCCGTAACAAAGCCCATTCAACAAAAGACATTCCTCACCCATCCTTTTCAAATCCCTCCGAATGCAACTCCACTTTCCCAAACACCCCCCACATCACACGACCACAGACAGAGCCCTCTCGTCTTAAAAAAACAGATAAATAACTAGCTTGATTGTTTTCCCTCAGGCACACTTAATGTGACTGTCACATCTTACATGGGAGATTTTGTTCTTGGGTAATCTGTTCCACATGGAGTTCGGTTTATGCGCCTACATAAGCCACATATGACTGCATGTCTCATTTTGGTTGCGTTCAAAAGGGGCTGCAAAACATGCACAGGAAGCCCTGGGTGTTAGTTTTCATGAAGCTGCAGCTTTATTACACGCAAAGAAAGGAAGTCATTTGTCACAGAACTTGGTAAACGTCTAATTTAGCGATATTTCTCCTCTTCTATTCTCACCCGCTTTAACGTGTCATCTCTTTTCAAACCATGACAACAGTTCGGATGCCGTCAAAGGTTTAAACCCGAGACTTAATTTGCTAACAAAAGCTCTACCCTGTTTCCCTAAAGCAACATGTTTAAGCCGTTCGAACCTGCATTCCTGGGAACAAAAGAAGCGGGACTCGTTCTGCCTCTGAAACAGAGAGAGAAAGTTGATATGATGCTGTGGCTGGAGTTAAATGAGGCATATGCCAGCTGGCGGGGGGCTGGAGAGTCTCTCTGAAAGAAGTTGAGGGCTGAGACTGTTAATCCCTTCATTCTGAAGGAGGGTCTGAACTGACAGGCTTTGAGGAAAGATGAGCCCCCAACACTGTGATGGGTTCCAGACATCTGAATGAAACGTTACGCAGCCACTATTCGCCAAGCAACTAAATGTTAATGTCAATTTAAGTGTCTTGCTCAGAAACGCTTAGGAGATCAACCTCTGCAGGTTTGAACCTACATTTTTGGATGCCAGCTTAGATTTCTAACCACTGGGCAACAACAACACCATAACCCATATTCACCAAATTCCCACCGTCATGCTGAGCGGTGAAATCCGTGAACTTTACGAAAATAAACTTCCTCTCAAAGTTGACAGCATGTGTATTGATCTCCAAACAACATGGGAATCTGCGCATGGGAGCGATTTACATATATCGCTGTCTATTCAGTGACGGACAGATCAAACCACAAGAACAAGTCCAAAAATCGATTACACCATGACTATAAAAAGCTGTGAACGTGAAGTCATGTTTACAGAACCTGTTTTGACTACAAAATATTCTGCTACATGTAATAATAATAATGTTCACACGACACATCAATAGATGTAAAAAGGGCGCAAAGAGCCCCCGCTTCTCATCAACATCCACTTCATCTGACGAGTGAGCTTTTAATAAAACAGCTAAAACAGTGTTTCTTGCACATTTGATGGTTTATAAACAAAAGGAAAAGTCAGATCTGGTCTACACAAGGAAAAGTAACGATTTTACGATTTGTTCTGTTTACCGAGTTAACTGTGCGGTTTAGAAAAAGATTTTGCACCGTTATCTCAATAAAAACGTTTTAATTTTCGGCATGTATTATTGTAACATGTTACTTTATATATTTCCATAAAGAAAAACTTGCATTACTGGTGCATGCTGTATTGTCGTGCATTTGATATGTAAACAAACTCTGACAGATAAACAATAATTTGTAAAGCTTGTAACTGCTTGGTTGTAAACATCTCTCAGCGATCTGTACTGAACTGCAGTTATAACAGAGATGTTTCTTGGTGTTGGACGCTTACCTAAGATCAGACAGACAATATCTAGCGCTATTAAAAGTTTCCTCTTGCTGTTGTCTACCCCGTTGTTGTTTAGCGTAGATGTTCCTCCGTTTCTTGTTTCAGGTGCCATCGCCTTCTCATACATATAGTTTTGCATTTGAAAGATCCTCCTTATTTCTTCGTCTTTAAATCCCAGGCAAACACGGAGATCAGAAAATCAGGCAGTTCGTTACAGAGCTTTTGTCAGTAAGAACTTGTCGTTTAAAGTTTGTGGATGTTAAAGCCCTCAGTAATTTGAAAAGACGTCCAAGCAAGTTAATAAAAACAATGAGATGTCCGTGCAATCAAGTCCATTCAGCTTTCTACAATGAAATCGTAGCGTTACAGAGTATCACCTCTCTGTCTAACGAGTCGTCTTGGGTAAGTTAGTGGAGTTGTGATCTAGTTCTACGCTACTTGACGGCTTGAACTGAGAGCGGCGTTTTAAAACTTGGAGATCAACTCCTGTTTTATGAATCCTCGGTTTGGTCTCCACCTCCTTCGCTTCAGAGCGCTCGGCCCCCTTCCCATCTCCAGATCCACGCGCTGCGTCCCAAACACGCGCGATCTGTAGCGCCCCAAGCGGCCGTCGCTGGAAGACGCGACGGTAACCCACTATCGTGCGTTTTCCTACAGCGCAGAGCTGAAACAAACAAAAAACATTATAACAGACTGTGTGAATACCTATATTAACCTTTCAAAACAGCATTCCAAATTTAAAACTGTACAAGTAAATGAAGTAAATAAAAATAAAGTAAGTAAGTAAATAAATAAAAGCTAAATATTCAGAGAATGAAACATACATAAAAGCAAAATTCCAAGAAAAATTGTGCAAAATCGCAAAATACTGAGAAATAAAGCAAGGGAACTTGTTATGCTAAACTTAAAACCCAATGATCTTTTTGTATGACAATGACCCTCACGAGGTCAAATTAACATCTGAGTGACTCCAGGACAATGAGGTGAATTGCCCACACTGGCCCAGTTAAAGACCCCAGTCCAAAAGAGTATCTGTGGAATGGTTTGAACATTGCTGTACAACCAGCATCTGACTAACCGGAATAACCCGCAACAAGTCTTACTGGGAAAAAGGCCAAAATTAGGGGAGAGTGGAGATGGTGTTGACATGGGGCAGCTGCAACAGGTCTAATTACTCCAATCAGGAATGAGCTACAGTGATCATATTTATACGACACATTGTCAGTTAGACACTCCTCAGTCACCCATGTGACCATTGCTTTTGCAAAAAGTACTTTTCATCTTACAAAAGCAACTTTTCTTATGGTTTTCTCATAGCTTTAGCTTCAGACACAGCTAGCATGTGTGTGTCAAACTAGAAGAACAAGTTGACAGTTATTATAACTGTCTATGTACGGACAGTTGCAACTGTCTCTCATGGCAACATTTGTGTAAAGCTGGTCATCATAACAAACCAAAATTTTATGGATGAATAAAGAACCTCTGTCAGTAGTCGAGTATGTCCCCCCATTTATTCAAATAACAATTTAGCCTGCATTTATTATTATTAGATTTATTAATAATATTTATTATATCATAGTATTATTACATCTCAGTGTCTTGGTTTTGATAAAACAATTCTAGTTCAAATGTGTTATAATGATTAACTTGATTGAAAATGTTTTTTGCTTTTATTGGTCTTTACCATTTTTATACAGGCAAATTAACTTATTTAAATTAACAGGCAAACTAAATTAACTGATTGTAAAGAATGATTTTTATTACATTTTAATTAATATTCTATGCGCCCCATCGACTCTTGCAACTTTTTTCACTTATAAATTGTATGTAACAGATGTGGGTTTTATGCATTCAGTCTCTGAGATACTGAAGGAAATGCCCCTTTCCTTCAGAAGGTTTCCAACCACCCCTGCTCTCCTCTGTGTGTATGCCTAGCCGAAAATTACCCCAAACAACCCCTTTCACTGCATCCAGTCATGGCTTATTATTATTAATTAGCAATATTACACTTTTATTTGCTAATAAAACATTACAATTTTAAAATAATTGTCTGAATGCTACTATTTCAAATGTTTTTCTAAATAATAAAATACCAACTAAATACAAAAAATTATACCCTAAGGACAGATTATTCCTAAATTAATTATTGTTTTTTGTGTTTTTTTATCAACTTCAGTAGTAGCACAACATATTCGTCTTCAACGTTTCACATTTTCCAAATAAAGAAAATACTGAGGTATCACTGCCATCTGGTGGTTAAAATACGTAATACGCTTGCATTTTACTTCACATGATCTAGCGCAGTTGTTCGCAAACTGGGGGTCGCGGGCCCCTGAGGGACCACTAGATGGCGCTTGGAGGCCTCATAGAAATTTCTAGTTTAGGGAATTATTTAAAACCTTTACCTGTATGCAATCAGCATTGTCCTTTATAAAATATTATGTATTTAAAAAATAGAAATATTACAAAATAATAACATTTTTATTATACGTATTTTAATATTCAACGTCAGAGAAATAAGGCTACAAAGAGAATTGATGTTCCGGCATTGTATAAAGTCATTTGTTTTTGCTATAAAAAATTCTTAAAGGAAAATCGTAAGGTTGACAATGTTTTCGTTATGAGTTTTCTTTTGGGTGGGTGGGAAGGGGCACAAAAGGATTCACCTTAAACAATGGGGCCTCCTGCTGAAAAAGTTTGAGAACCACTAGCAACATTAATTTGTTTAATACCACCTAGTGACAAACAACAGAAGCAGAACAGTTATTACTGACCAGATATCCTGAAATAAACCGTTCGCGGTTGTGTGTACAGTTCATTGCTTTAAATGCCCATCTGTTATAATCTATTTCTGGTGATTATTTTATGGTGCTGTAGAAATCACTGCGCCAAATTTAGCAGCTGTCATGGGAGCGCTTGTTTTATTTACCTTTGGTGCAAAGAAAAATAAATTAACAGGAAATATGGCACATTTAAAACGTTGTTAAATATAAACATTTGTTATACAGTTGTAATATGGAAGGTTGCAACGATTTCCACAAATACCAAATCACTGGAATGTTCAATCTGCATTTGACAAACGCGTTGAAGGGTAACACTGGTTTACCTAAGCGCCCCCGCCCCCGTTTTCCATCAGTCAACGCCATAACTGATCCAGGAGCTGCTTGTTAGTGTACGCTTTACACAGTTTCTCCCTAAACTGAATTGAGATCAGCAGTTAAACCATTGGTTTAATAAAGCTCTATCTAAATGTGCTCAATCCCGCCTCCTGTAAGCCAGCCCGAGGACCTCACATAGTAAAATGGCTGAAAAGCAGAAACACGAAGGCAGGGTGAAAATAGGACACTACATCCTCGGGGACACGCTCGGAGTCGGGACGTTTGGAAAAGTGAAGAGTTAAGTCTATTCTTTCTCTATGAGTGTGCAGACGTTGCGTGGGATTGCGGTATGATCGTATGTTTTCGGGATTGTTGGTGCTAAACTTGCCGGCGGACGACGTACGCGTTTTACGTAACGTGGACCGCTCAGGTGGAGACTCAGCCAGCGTCCCTCAGGCGGAGAGAGTGCGTATTCAGTTAGAGAATACGACGCAGAGCTGGAAATTCTTTCAGCACCGCTGTACCTATAGTGCGCTTGCAATCGTATTTGTAAACGTTTGCTTTCACAGCAGTTGGGAACTACCTGTCATTTTGGGAATGTCTGAGGCTCAAACACCCAGACCTCTCCATAATAGCTGTTTTATCAATTTTAACGCGCTGTCATTTGTTGTCAAGTCCGACCATGTCTTTCTGGTGTTTTTAACAGAATAACAAATACGCTGTTTAACTTGTTATTTGCATTGGATTTTATCCCTTGATTTAGTTAACATTTAAATAATGTATGTCAGCATTGCATATGCATTATTGTTGCAGTAGTAGCGATGAAACAAATGCACGATCTTGTGTTTTACCTGCATCACTGCTTTGACCTTGCAGTCGTTTTCTATTCTAAGCGTGCGTTAAAAAGCCGATTGTTTTAGGAACGACCGTTCGCACGGACATTAAACCCTTATGTGTAAACTTTACTGAATATTAGAAACACAGCTTATAAATTGAATAACACGAAGCAGTATGTAATAAGACATGCAGTCATTATTACAGCCTCGTGAGCGCGTGTTCAATTCCACCGCTATAAACTTACATATGTGCATTGACAGTTAACGACCCCGTTCCTGTGTTACCATAGCTCGGAAACTAGTTGTTCCCCCTAAAACCTAAGACCTTACACCGACTACATAGACAGCATAGATAGCATCTGTGCAGGCCCGTGCAGGAAATATATTTTTGAGACGCGCAATTTTATGCGATGCATCAAAAAGCTAACTGAATAGGGAGCTAACCAGGCTTTGAGCCACAGCCGAAAGCTGACATTGGCAAAGTGCAAAATAACATGAGGTCGACAGTTTGACATCGACCATAGCCAAGTGACCTTGAGTAGTTTAATTTTATTAAGACGGAAAACCACAGAATAATTAGACGTCTCATAAGATCTCATGGCTGGGATTTGTTTTGCGCACCCATGTGACGCAAACGCAACACATGAACACACGCAAGCAGGCTAAATTATTTGCATTAACACTAAACATGCATTGATACTGCTTGTACTGACTGTTTTATCTTATCTTTAAAAGATTGTACGTCAGAGCAATACACGTGAGGGTCATGCTTAGAGGTTGTATGAAGAAGTTCCGTAGATTTTCTCCGTTCCACACGCTTAGGCTAGCACTACACTGTGTATTTATGTGTAGTCTACACATAAATATCAACAGGGAAAGCACATTTGTTTGCAAGTGACCCTTAACAATTGGAAGCCATTAACAGATGCATGTCACTTCGCATGTGTAAAATTCTTTACATAGACATGTAAATGGAATGCCTGTCTCCACAATTTAAAATTACAGGAATAATGACCAGTCAACCTGTCTATACACAAATTGAACATAACCATTTTAAATGTCAATAAAGGTCAAAACATTGTTTTTAATGATATATGTGACAAATATTAACCATAAACCATCTCATGTCGCTATATATAGTTATGTGTATCTTGCACTATAAATAATCGAAATATTTGTCTTGCTATCCTTGTAAGAGGCATATTTTTAAAAATGTCTTCACAAGTACAGTTAAACTTCTTAAAACTGATTAGGTGAAAAATGTTAATAAATAGGTAAATACAGTTAATAATTGTTTAATGTAATAATGACTGCCCGTGACCCTAAAGGAGTGTAGAATTCATTTAAAAAACTATATAAACTATGGCAACCCAATTCCCAAACCTGTCCCCTTTAAAAAAACACAAAAATATGTGTTCTGCTTGTTAAAATGAAGTGCTGGACTGATTATTTACCAAACCAAATATATTTAACTATTTATTTACATATTTAGTTCAAAAGTGAATCACTAATACTATAAAAGCAATTGTCATAAGGCTAGTATGTGAAATGTCCAAACACTGAGTATATCAGGTTTTGCTGGAATGGAGGACTCAGACTTTGAAATGAGAGTCTTCTCTTGTTTTGGTTTTTTAGAAGGTTTGTGTTGGGGGGGGGGGCACTGCCCCGCAGCGCTCTTGCTTGCTTTCTTTGGAATAAAACGTATCTTTCATCAGCTGTGTTTACAGTACCAATCTGCTGGTGGTGGTATTTTCACAGTCTTTATAAATGTGTGAATATGTGTGTTTGAACAACAGTTGGGGAGCACCAGCTAACGGGACATAAAGTGGCCGTGAAGATCCTAAACAGGCAGAAGATCCGCAGCCTCGATGTTGTGGGGAAAATCAAACGAGAGATTCAGAACCTGAAGCTCTTTAGACATCCACATATTATCAAGCTGTGAGTCCTTCACACACACACACACACACACA
>JAZGTJ010017122.1:0-12243 GCA_036877575.1 Botia almorhae
CAATGACATTCCATAGACTATTGTTTTTATACACAACTAGTTATAAACACTATAACTCAACCCTATAAAAGGTTTTGCTCAGATTTGTCCTCAATATATTGTTAAATAGACCAACTCTACACACACATAAATGCAACTACATGGACAGGCAGCAGGGCACAGGGCAACACAGAAAGATAGATTAACAACTCTCTTGCACTTTTTCATTTTTCTCTCTCCCCATATTCCAATCCCTCTTTCATTTGTTCACTTCACTAGACCTTGACCTCTTATTCTTCACTTCCTTCTCCAAATAGTTGTCTTTTCTTCTATGTCATCCAAAAAATCTGTTTAGAAGAAGAATCTTCAAATAAATATTTTCTATACAGTGTGTGTTCAGAGTGACTGTGTGCTTGCACACAAGAAATGAGAAAAAAGCAATATATAAGCATTATACATGTATTTCATATTATTGTGCCAATCATATTTCTAGTCTAGTGTTGTTAAAGAAGGCTGATTACTTTTCAACTGAATCTCTTACCTGGGATGGACAGTCAGTTTTAATGTTTGTCATCCATCAAGCAGTCACAGACATTCTCATAGTATCATAAACATGTAGAGTCAGGTTGACACTGTAGCCTTATGTAATCAAACCTAGGGTTAACCTTGGTTTAACATATAAGAACTGGCCAAGATCTGCAACGAATACACCATTTCTTCTTTTTGAATCCTCTATAACTACAGTGCCTTGCAAAAGTATTCATACCCCTTGAACTTTTTCACATTTTGTCACATTACAACCACAAACTTAAATGTTTTTATTGAGATTGGGAAGTGGAACGAAAATGATACATGGTTTTCAAAATTTTAAGGAAATAAAAATCTGAAAAGTGTGGTGTGCATTTTTATTCAGTCCCTTGCGTCAATACTTTGTCTTGATTGTCTTAGTAGTATACTTAGTGTATACTTTAGTGTATAACCTTTCGCTGCAATTACAGCTGCAAGTCTTTTGGGGTATGTCTCTATTTTTGCCCATTCTTCTTTGCAAAATAGCTCAAGCTCAGCCAGATTGGATGGGGAGTGTCTGTGATGGAGAGTGTCTGTGAATTTTCAAGTCTTGGCACAGATGCTCAATGGGATTTAGGTCTGGACTTTGACTGGGCCATTCTAACTCATGAATATTCTTTGATCCAAACTATTCCATTGTAGCTCTGGCTGTATGTTTAGGGTCATTGTCTTGCTGGAAGGTGAATCTCCTTCCCAGTCTCAAGTCTTTTGCAGCCTCCAACAGGTTTTTTTTTTCCAGGATTGCCCTGTATTTAGCTCCATCCATCTTCCCATCAACCCTGACCAGCTTCCCTGTCCCTGCCGAAGAAAAGCATCCCACTGCATGATGCTGCCACCACTATGTTTCACAGTGGGTGTGGTGTGTTCAGGGTTATGAGCAGTGTTATTTTTCCGCCACACATAACGATTTGCATTTAGGCCAAAAAGTTCAACTTTGGTCTCATCTGACCAGAGCACCTTCTTCCACATGTTTGCTGTGCCGCCTATATGGCTTGTGGCAAACTGCAAATGGGACTTATGTCTTTCTTTCAACAATGGCTTTCTTCTTGCCACTCTCCATAAAGGTCAGATTTGTGGAGTACATGACTTATAGTTGTCCTATAGACAGATTTTCCCACCTGAGCTGTGGATTTATGCAGCTACTCCAGAGTGACCATGGACCTCTTGGCTACTTCTCTGACCAGTGCCCTCCTTGCTCAGTCTGTCAGGTTAGGTGGACGGCCATGTCTTGGTAGGTTTGCAGTTGTGGAATACTTGTTCCATTTTTGGATAATGGATTAAACAGTGCTCCTTGAGATGTTCAAAGCTTGGGATATTTTTTATGACCTAACCCTGCTTTAAATTTCTCCATAACTTTATCCCTGACCTGTCTGGTGAGTTCCTTGGTCTTCATGATGCTGTTTGTTGACTAGTGTTCTCTAACAAAACACTAAGGCCTTCACAGAACAGGTGTATTTATACTGAGACTAAATTACACACAGATGGACTCTATTAACTAGATGACTCTATTAATTAGGTGACTTCTGAAGGCAATTGATTGTACTGGATTTTATTTAGGGGTAGCAGAGTACAGGGGCTGAATGCAAGTCACACATTTCAGATTTTGATTTGCTTAAAATTTTGTAAACTGTATATCATTTTCGTTCCACTTCACAATTATGTACTATTTTGTGTTGGTCTATCACATAAAATCTCAATAAAATAGATTTAAGTTTGTGGTTGTAAGGTGACAAAATGTGAAATAGTTCAAGGGGTATGAATACTTTTGCAAAGCACTGTAACCTGCTAATCCATACCTAAGCAGTAGGATAATCACAGCTAAGTGTATGATTGACACACACACCCAAGAGAGGAGAAGAGGACAGTTGTCACTATCATAGCTCATTGTTGAGCTATAGAGAACCAGAAAGGGAGAGACAGATGGATAATAAAACACACCATCAATGCATACAATAAATGCTCTTCTAGCTATACCCTACACACAAATGCACACTGCAGCAGTTAAAAATGCATTGCTTTTTTAAACCAGAGACTTAGATTGTTTAACAGACAACATTGCAACGCAATGCTGCACCAGCACAAAATGCATTTCTGACAAAACCGCAGCACATTCAGTTCCAATTGATATTTGAAATCTCAGAGCACTGCAGAATATTGTGTTTGTCCCAGACTGCCTCACATCCGATATAGTGGATGTGATAGTTTGAGTGCACAGAACAAAGAATAAGCCAGTTATCAAACACTGTCATCTGGGGTCAAACTCTTTTTCTGGGTCTTCTGAGAAATGCATTGTGGGTAAGTGCTGCTGTTGGATCCCTCTGATCACTTTAGTTAGTTTGATATGTTTAACTTGGAAGGCAGAGATAAACACACACATAAATACACTCTAATCTTTCTGAAGTTTGTCAAAGTAGGTGTCTTTCTTCCTTATCTGCACCTAATCTGCTGATAGGGCTAAAGATCAGAGCATCAGTGCAGCAAAAGGAAAAGATGATGGAATTAAGGAAAGTAATAATCTTTTGGAGCAAAAGACTGGAAGGAGGAGGGAGCTGGAGACACAAATCTTATCTTTGGATCTGTTGGAGTGGTGTCGTGTTTCTTCAAGTAATTCATTGCTTGGGGGATTATACAATCATGGAAAACACTTTGAAAGAAATAACAAGACCAGAGAGGGAGATAGAGAGATCTTTATTAATTAAACCTTCCTTTAAAATCTCAACCACAATTTTATTAGAACGTAATGATGATTTTGATATGCAATGATAAATTAAAGTGCAGTGTTTCTGTAATTTTGGTCACTAACAGGTGGGCTGTGATGCACAAACTTTTTTGATTGGGCACAAGTTGATTGGCCACAAATCCAACATAGCTGAATCAAGCAAACATTCAACAGAACTTGCTCACCATGTGATCACCACGCTTTTTGTTGGTATGAGAAAGTGAAGCTTTCTGACATACTGTTCCAGAGGCAAAAAATAGTCATAGTCACAGAATTTACACTGTCTCGAAACATTATGGTGGGATAAGAAGAAGTAAATACACATTGAATAAATCTGACACAGTAAACAGGAAAACTGGTGATGGTCTTATTGAGGACTGATTGCTGATTGGATGTATTATCACATCCCAGAGTTTGCTACATTGGCACACTTATTTGAGAGAAATTTGTTTGAGAATTAGAGTGAATAAATTAATAAATGGGTAAAAATATACATGAGGTGATTCCTGGATTACAAATACGAACAAAAACATTTAAAACAACAAAACTTTAAACCCCTTACACATGAAAGCCTACATCACTTATTTAAATAACAAACACATACTCTGACACCAAGAATAGGTTCCTTGTACTCTTCCCCATCCTATGAAACAGTGTCATGTGACCCATTTAGCCAACCAATGACGTCACAGTGGGAGTCCACAAGTACAGTTATGTTAGCCCCATGTCTCTTCACTACCTCCACTCTCTCCCTCTCCATTTATAGGCTGTAATACACCCCCTTTTCCTTTCTTGTTTATTTTTATCTTCCTTCTATACTTTTTTACATTCATACTCCTCCCCCCATTTCTCCCATTCTCTTTTTATCTCTGATGAGAACAGTAGGAGGAAGACAGCAGCAGATTTATGTCCATCCCTTTACCACCCACTTCATCAGCCCCTCACCCCTCAACTGAGTGACCGCATTGACTTTATTGCACTCTTATTCTCTCTCTGTCTGTCTCTCTCTCTCTCTGTGGAATTGGGACAGTGATCTGCTTTAGTTCCTGATTATCTCCAATGTGTGCAAGGCAGCATAAGGAGATACTGTAGGGCTGAAGTGTGTTTTATCTTTGTCCTAAGCAGTTAACATTAAGACCTACATTCACACTGGACCATTATATACACTTGACCTGGTCTTTGGTATGCAGAAAGCATGCATTTCATGCCAAAAAGCTCTTGGACTCCAAGTTTGACCTCTGCATGTGATCCATTTATGTGTTGTGCTATTGTATGACTGCACAGACTCTAGCCAAGGACAGCAGTGACGACCTGTACAAATGAATTATACAGGTACATGCTTTAGTTTCCCAGTGGATGTGTGTGGTTGTGTGTACTTGTGTACCTTATCAATGTGTGCATTAAAATGATGGCTGAAAGTTTAAAATATTCATCTACCCAAAGAATATGTGTCTGCATGGCCTAGTTTTCTAGGTCTACACATATAGGTGTATGTGGTCTTCTAAGAACAATATATATTACACTGGTACAATAGTATAATGCCTATTCAGGCTGAGGGGAAATGTGGCTCCAGGATTTTTAAGCTAAGGAGATTTTCAATGCAGCTTCCAAACATGTTTTGAAAACATGTACCTTTACATGTTTGAAATTTAAGTTGCACAATTATTGTAGTCAGAAATGATCCCTTTACACATATACATTTGATCAATATAACAGACCTTCATTCAAACATTGAATTGTCACCATTCAAGGTGACTCACTCAAGTTCGGGGGATTTAAACCAAAAACTCTTTGTCAAAAAATCCATTCTTAAAACTCACTTGTCCTCTTCAGGGTCACAGGGGGTTGGAGCCTGTCCCAGCATTTCGTACAATAGGCGGGGTATACCCTAAACAGACGGAGAACTCCTTGTACACTACAAAAAACAATATGCTTGATATGGGATAAGTATTTAATGTCTTACCAACCTTTCTTGCTTACCAACCTTTATATATTTCCAGTGCAAACAGGAAATTAAGCTTTCTCCCTTTCATGTTCCTTCCCCAAATACTGTTGGATTTTTTTGTTTTCTCCTAAGAAGTGAAGAGGCAACTAAACAGCCGGTCCAGGTGCAGATCCGGCCCTGATCTCAGGTGCTGAGCAGGTAAAGAACTTTGCCAACTTCCTGTCTCAGATGCGGCTAAAGTGTTGAATTAGCAACAATGTTTTTGCTCTTCCTGCTCATCATCATCAACCAACTGAGGAATATAAGAGGATGCAGAGCAACTGCAGAAAAACTGAAGACATTTAGGTAAGACCGAGAACCTATTTAACTTCTGCTCTCTGGGTAAAGAGCTCAGAGACACAAAAGTATTTTACTTTGAGGAGAATGTGACGTCTACAAGAAGTTTTATCATTTTGCAGTCTTGCGCCAAAAGAGGATGTGCACCAAGGCTGTGTATAAACTGATATTAAACAATAATAGAGAGCAAGTGAACCTGTAGTTAACAGGTTGAATGTGGTGCTACTATCAACAAGGTTGTGGTTTCAATGCCCAGAGAATGCCTGGACTAATAAAATATATGCATTAGGTATATACATATACCTAAATAAATAAAAGCAAACATAAAAATATATAAAAAAATTTATTTTCAGTTAGAGAATTTCTGTGACATCACACAATTCTTTGCTGTTCTCTTTACAATGTGTTGTTTGTGTCTTGGCATAGATAAGTAGATGGGTTATGCGGTCATTGAATGAGCGCAGGACAAACCACTCAAGCACACGTTCATCACCCATCCGCTCACTCTGCCTGAAAATAAGGTCACCACGGCAACACAAGGGGTCCCCAGCTATGGCCGTTTTCTCACTACACACACATTACTTCGATGATGACACGCTGCTTTCTCACCAGAAGCATCCACACACACACATGCACATATACAATCAACACCCACTCTCTTATTTAGTTTTACCTGCTTAAGCAAAATCAATTACTTTTACCTGCTTAAGCAAAATCAAACCAGGCAGAAGTATGTACATCAAAATCATAGTTGCCTGGATAGCTAGGCAAGTAAACTATATTAAGAAAGCTCTGAATTAGGATGTTTATAGGTCAACTGCCACTAATCAGACATGTTTTTAGGGGGTGTTTACGTAAGACGCATTTTTGCATTAAAGAACAGCTAGAAGTGCAACAGAATGGAACAGAATGCAGGAGATCATTTTTAACTTCATATGCCACGTTTTTAGCATTCAAAAAACTGTGCGAGTCACGATTTAAGGGACAATGATGTTTGCATGCATCTGTTTGCATCATCTACTTTTATATATTTTTATGTATTTATATATAGTATATATTTTATATTTCCTGAAATCTCACTAATAGACAATGAATGATAACAGAGGTACCTCACACTCCTCCGAAAATGTGAAATATGGACAGACCTAGTTCAAAAGCACTTCGCTGGTTGTGTTCACGCACAAGATACACATAGAAATCATTGCATAATATAATTTGAAAGCAAAACACATTTAAAAGACCTCAAAACCAATTAATTAGCTTAAACTTAACATTGAAGTAGCGGGTTAAGTGGCAGGTTTATGTTTACCTTATGCTTCTATTGGTTTTTCCTAAATGGATTATATACAACATTTAAACTTAACATGTTTCAAATATCCCCCATAACAAATTATATTACTTCTTTTTGGGTCTGCATGTGTTTACAGTAACAGTGAATTCCTGTTTATTTATTTCTTGGTGTTTTGTGTTTTTGGGGTAAAATGAATCCTATACAGAAACAATATGACTACAGTGAGACAGCAACAGCCACATTTCTGAAAAGTCTATTTACATTGTGATATAATAATAATGTCAGGGTTCAATTTAGTCAGGGGAATGTATTACAAATATGTTAAATTTGAACACTTTTAACAAGTTTTTTGGGGAGGATCATTGAGGACACCAAAATAAAGAATGTCCGGTTAAATGAAGGTTAAATGCAGGTTAAACCTTCTATAGCGTTAGTAATGTTGATCAGGTATTGTTCCCCTTACAACACATACACAGATATGTTTGATGTTTAATTCAAAGTTTAAATAACCATCTCAAAGCAAAAACGGGAGAAATTGAATGAGAGAGAATGTGAGAGAAAGAGAGAGGGAGAGAGAGAAACCACGGGAGAGTGTTCCTGTGTGTGTGTGTGTGTGTGTGTGTGTGTGTGTGTGTTTGTGGTCAAAAGGACAAGGGCAGCATCAGCAGAGATCAAGCAGTCAGGATATCAGTGCTGGCAGGATGGAAGAAAAACTAATCAGAGAGCATTTAACACACACACACACATACACACAATATACTGACACAGGTGGTGTTTACACCTGAGCACTTGGTATCAGTCAAAAATTGACAGTGCTAAACACAGGTGTAAGTAGTCGGTAGTTTGTAGTCGGTTAATTCGGTCTGCCTACTCACCTGTCAACCACTGCACTTTAATGAAGTTTTCACTGAAAAAGTTGATATACAAAACTTGTACAGAACGTTTTCAATTCATGTCAAAAAGACACCCAAAGTTTAGTAAATAAAGCCATTTGACTTAAAACCTATAATCTAATGTGTGTGTGTGTGTAATTGCTTGTAGGGTCAGTATGTTAACAAAAATGAAGAGACATTCTGGGCAAAGAAAAAGACAACTGCCCAAAAAAGGGCCAGTGTTTGTGTGTGTATGTGTGAGAAAGAGACAGACAGGAATAAAGGTTTCTGTCATTATACAGAACGAAGATAAACAACTGGGCTACCATTCTTCATCCAGCCAATCAAAAAAAGAAACACACTAGACTTTCCTGTCTATTCTATTTCTTTTCATTTCAGTGCAGATGGTTTGTCTACCAGTGACACTCATATACACAAGCACATGGCTATAAATCATATAAACATGACTCACATGCTGACCCACATACTCAGAGAGAAAGAGCTAATTTTTTGTGATCACAGCCAAATAAACTCCCAGACAGATGGTCCAGGAAATTACCTTATCTGTCTGTGTCTCCTGACCATTTTCTCATTCATCTCTGATCATCCAATTCCTCTTCTCTGGAGATACCTTACTGCTCTCTTTAACTCCAATCCTCTCTCCTTGCTTTATTTTGCATGATGTTTAAACTAGTTTCTATGTGTGTGTGCTGTGTTGTGTGTTTACATTCTAGATAGTCTAGAGAGAATAGAAGATTTGTAATGTGGTCAATTGTAGGAAAGAGCAACATGAGCCGTTGCAACATGGCTTATTACTCCAATCAGGAAAAATATTCATACTGCACATTGTCAGTTAGCCTAGTTAGGAGCAACATTACAATATCACATTGTGTTTTAAATATATTCTTCATTTTCAAAATATGATGGCAATTATTTAGTACTGTGTAATAAATAAGGAATAATCCAAGGCAAGGTATGCATTAAAAAGGTGGCGGTAATACTATTATTAAATGTATTCATAATATTAGTAGATTATTAATATATATTATTATATTAGGATTATATTGTATAATTGCATTTCAGTTTTTTGGTTTTGAAATATATTGTAATAATTAACCAAAACATGGTTGTTAATTGTTAAAAATGCTTCCTCTATTTAATAGTCTTTATACGTCTAATTTGAACTGTAACTGAAACTGGAGGCAATGCAAAAAGTGTTGCAACCGTCCCTGTTCTCCCTTACTATATGCTGAAGCTTTCACACTGTGCAGTTGTGTTTTTGCCAAGTCCTAGGATCAATATAACCAGCTTTTACCCAAACACACATGCACACATTTCAGTGAATGCAGGAGTCTCATCTAAAACTTGTGTTCGTGGGAAGCACGGGTCCATAATGACTGCATGTTTATAGCAGTGAGCAAGGAATATGTTGTGATTTTGAGTTCAACTTGAATGTTTTTTACGTGTGTAAAAACATCCATAAAATATTTAATTTAAATAATATTGAATTTCGCCTGACTGTTTGATGCGAAAATGCACCTGCATGAACACACACACACTAGGTTGTTTCTGCCATGCTGCTGTGTTCCTAAATGTTTGGTTGCATCAAAACAAAACCTGCTTCAAGGCACAACACAACCCAGCCACCTTAATCACACAATCACTGGCCACTGCTACACAACCACTGCAAAAAGATCATGACAACAAGCATCCTTCCCTCCAAAATATCACACTAGACACCGATGATACATCTGGACTTCTAGACAACAAAAACAAATGTAAGCGTACTACATACACAATCATGCAAACTATATACACAAACATAGAGGTATGCACACTCAAATATTTCTTAACATAAAAAGATCAAGTAATCAGGATTTATGATTTTGGATTTATGCAGGTCTTTGTGAATGAATGGATTTGTAGATGCACACACACACACATCTTACACACACAACAAGCTGCACACATTGCAGTACGGGACAGGATAAACATCATACTGTACATATGGCTCTAACTCAGGACACACACACCACACACACACCCAGTGAGTTGATGTGTGTATTACTCACAGTTCTGAGTAGAGGATGTGCAGGTTGCCCACATTATCAGTGTAGTTTGCTGGACTAAGCCAGGGCAGAACCAACAGTAGCAAAGCCTTCATGACCTCGTCTCTCCAGGACTCCCAAGCTTCTTTCTCTCTTTCCTTTGCTTTATTTCTTTTTCTTTGGTTTGGATGCAGTCTTTCCTATCTCTCTTCCTGTGTCATTTGCCTCTACACCTCTACAAGGCAACCAACCCCCCCTCCCTCCTTCCTCAAATAAATAAGATATTCTTCCTTTTTTGTTTTGTTTCTTTGCGTCTTCACTGCTCTTTTCTGTTCTTGCCTCCTTTCTGTTCTTGCCTCCCTCAGGCTTCTAGCCTGGTCATCTTAGCAGCAGAGAGATCAGCAGCAGTACACAGTGAGGTAGGACTGGGAACGCAGCCAACAGAGATGAGCAAAGAGCAGGATCAAGAAAGAGGAGCAGGCAGGAGCAGCATCTAGAACAAGCACAGGTGCACAACTGAAGCTGAGAAGAAAGCAGAGCTGTGAAGTAGAAGAAGAGGAGGAACCAAAGAATGGTGCTTGCTGGCACGCTGGTCAGATGCAATGGTCGCGATGCAGCCTAATCTGTGCTGGACATTGTCCAAGAATAAGAGGATTTATGCTCACAAGACCACACGCTGCTGTGACTGCGAGAGAGAGATATGGAGGGAGACTAAATGTGAGAGTAGCAACACAGCCTCTGACTTATACTGCAGCAGGCTCTATTGGAAGAGAGAGAGCTGGAGTATACCATTTGTAATAGGAGAGAGGGGGAGGTACAGGCTTGGGTGGTCTATCTATTATTGCCCTAATGCCTCAATGGTAGTGTTCATAGCCAAAACCACCCCCCTCTGTGGATTAACGGTTCATTCAGCAAGAGTGAAGAGTGATGCGTGTGTTTATGTGTTTATGTGTACATGTGTATGGGGGGTATGGGGTAGACATGTAGAGAATATATAGACAGACAGACAGAAGATCATAATTTAAACAGATAATGCATTACATAAATACATAATCAGACAAAAAGGGTTATTTCAGGTGTCAGGGGTTGCCAAATTTTCAATAATTATATGATTCTGTACCAATATAGTGTGTGGTTCCATCAATACTTTATAAGCCTGAGAGAGCCCAAGGACAGCCTAAGGCAGTCATTTCCTTCTTTCCTCCCCCTGATTAAAAGCAAGATTCCAGGAAAGCCAATACAGTACCAAATGCATGCAAACACAAGCACACACTTATGCACACTAATAGAAAGGTGCATCTGTACCTGCTTCACTGCAAACACAAAATAAACAGACAACACATACAATACAAGCTCCTACATAAAATGTACAAGCAAAATACCAATAAACTATCAAAGCAACCGCTACAAGCTGACTAAATCTTCTCTCCACACTGTAACAAGTCACCGGTGCAATGGAAGCCTTATGGCTTAACATAACATGACCACAGATGTAAACAGAATCTGTAAAAGCTGTCACTAAAAGATGTTGTTCAGTTCTTAGGTGTACAGGCACAATTCAAATTCAAAGGTATACATTTTATTAGTGTGTGGGCTCCCTGGGAATCAAATCCATAATGTTGACATTGCAAATTCAGTGCTCTATCAGTTAGGCTTCAACTTTAGAACTTTGCAGGTAACCACAAGTCAAATAACACAAGCTGACAGACAAAAGCAAGGAAGGCCATTCTTACACAGAGAGTGTCTTTGGGTGGTCCTCAAAAGTGGCTGTTCCTTTTAAGTCCCGTCCCATTCTGAATGATGTCCCACTTTACAGTCCTGGACCAACTAAGAACACCAGCTTCCAAACCACATTGGAGAAACACAGCAGAGGAACAGAGAAACAAAGAAAGATGATCTGAGAACCCAAGAGTATAAGAGGGGATGTGGGAGGGCATAAAAGAACAAGAATGGAAAGAAGCAAGTGTGGGGTTCTTGGTTGAGTGGAGAAAAGGGCAAGTTGATTATGTTTCCATAAGTGGAATTTTAAATGAGAGGGAAACTTTCGATTAACGCAAGTAACAAAGTGCAATAAATTTCAACAGAGGCCCTCAGGGCTGTGGAGCGCTAATAATTCAGACACAGTCCACAGGAACAAAATAAACTCTACCATCTTGAAAACGGAGAGAGCAAGTCAACGTTCCTATGAAAAGCATTAGTTAGCATATAGTTCCCAGAGGCACTGAGGTGAAAGATATCTCAGTTTGTTAAACAGAGGTCACTTTAAGGGTTCTACCTCTGAGGAGAGCAAACTCTGAAACAAACAAACAAACAAACAAGCAAGCATGCACAGACAAGGATGCACTTGACACATGTCTTCTATTGGAAAATATTACTGACAAGAGTCTCTTATAAATGATAATGAATAAAATCACATTTGGAATGTCAATGAGAAACTGAAGTCTAAATTTCATGCATCAGTACAGTTGTATTAAACAATTATTATG
>JAZGTJ010017123.1:0-11708 GCA_036877575.1 Botia almorhae
ACATGCATTTCAGAAGTTCTCCTTATGCATTAATGCATGCACTTGAGCTGGCATGAACCCTACAAGTTTGTGCAAAACCTGCTGATCCATGTAATCCCAGCATGATCTAAGAACTTTCCAGACGCATCTTGTGTGCTTCAACGAATGCACATTAACATGACGTTCAATGTGGTCTTTGATTTTTAACCACGCTCTATAAAGTCACACTTTTATACGCAATATCTCAGATATCAGATACATTTTTGCAGCAAATTGTGTGTATATAAAAGCAGGCTAACAGTACAATATTAAAGCAGAATTCTTTATTAAGAAGAATGCACTGAATTTCTATCCCACTAACTAGGAAAGCGTATGGGCATACAAGCAAACAAGCCAGTGTTTTTATTTAAATTTGACATATTTTCTGTTTTCTAAATATTATAATTCACTGTCAGTTGTAATGTTCTTACAGTTTTTACAATTTCAAATGAATTTTGTAAAGGTTGCAGTGAACAAACACACACTGAACACAACACAAACACACTAATACAAATACAAAATCAAAGGATAAAAGTGACCCTTTATTTAACTTTACTGTTTACCCATCAACCCGTCTTCCAGTTCAAGGTGAATACATAAAGCTTGTGCATGTCAAATACCATTGGGATGGAATAACTTGTAGCGCACGATGCGGTGTAGCGAGAGCGTTAGGTGTGCGGAGAGGAAGAGTGGGCTGTCAGCCGTGGTTTGGACCGTCTGATGAAGCAAATTGGTAATGAGGTGATGAAGGGTGTAACGCAGCACCTCTTCACAAATTCTGAAGGTGATGAAGGTTGGCGTCCTCGCCCATGACGGGAACTCCCTGCTGCTTTCACTTTGATGTGTGTGTATGTGTGCAGGGAAAAGAGAGAATGAATTTGTGAACTTATTTGTTTTGTTTAGTCTAGAAGGTGCACACTAATAGAATGAATGTTGTTTTAAGATACTTACCTTCTTGCTAGCACCTGGTGCACTGGTGCATTCTGGGATAGGGATAAATTCTGCAAAGTCACAGCCGGAAGTTTTGCTAAAATGATAGATTAACAAAATTTGATTATTAAAATGAACAAAATTTGGTCTTCAGGTTATTTTTTATTAATAAAGCGCAAGATCTGCACAGTGACATTGTGTTTTACAGTGAAAAGGCATTTTGGCAGCTGCTTTACTGTAGAATGTACAACATTGTCATTTCTCTGTAAAACTGTCCTTTGGTTTATAGTAGATCCTGTATAATTTTACACCAAAATAAACTAATTTAATAAATTCCTAAGGCAAAGAATTTACTGCACAAAGCCTCTTACACCAAAGAATTATACTTTCCCAAAGCAGATCAGACACCTCTATGTTGAAAGTGGACATCCATTATCAATACTAAGTGTTGTTTTAAAAACAAAATATAAGACGTGCCTCAAGAAAACGTACAAAATAAGACTGTTACAGAAAAGACTTTCCACTGTAACTCCCCCATGCCAAACAAGTGCTTCTCATAACCGTGCGGTTCAAGCCTGATCCGTGGCTCTCAGACAGATCTTCTCTAAATGTTCTCATTACTTACCTCCACCAGATACAACAGACACTTCCAGTTGGGAAATTCTCCATTACACGGGTCAAGCGGGGCCAATGAGAGCAGAAAAACTGTCTGATCGTCTGAGAGGAATATTTCCCTCCTGCTAAAATATCTGTCATCACTTTGATTGCATTTTAAAGGAGACTTATTCACCGGGACCAGCGGAGCTTTTTCTTTTTTTGTTGAACGGCAGGCCTGTTTCTTTCGCTCTGTGTGCAAAATGAGACTCCTGCCGCCACAGATTTATCCAACAGTCCATTGCGGAAATGAGAGAAGAGCGCGAATGAAAACGCGAGAGAAGAAAACAGGCGAGGAGGAAAACGCTCGGGTCAGTATCTCATCTCGCCGAGATTAAAAACTCATCTCTCAGATTGGTGCGCCATTATTTAGGATGATTTGCGGAACTCTCCATGCAAATTGTGAGGTGATTAGTTGTTGTGTTGGATTGGCGGAACAGCAGAGGGGTTAGGACACTTCAACAACCCTCCCCTCCAATTACAGCTGCCTGTAGCAGAAAATAATGCCTTGTCCACATGCGCCCATGTCATCAGAATAAAGGACAGCTTGTCTTTACAATGCAAGCGATTCTTTTAGGGCTCTGTGCTAATGCTTAGAGTGAATTACAGGACTGTTGTCTTTGTGTCTTTAGTCCTGTCTTTGCCCACGACATCCTCTGTCACTCAGAGGATAAGAGAAACTCAGGAAACACATCCACATACTGGTCACAGAATACGCACCCCTTACAATTACATCTGGTAGAAGAAAAGCTTTAGAAGTTGAAATCATATTGAGAAGAGTAAGTTTATAGAAAGACAAAAAATATATAAACATGGGCTAATAGCATAAGTTATTTTATGTTACTTAACAGTGTTTTTGATAGTTAAGTACTGAGTATTTTTTGTTTGGACTGACATCTGTCCCTTTAAATAGTAAGTCCAATAAAAATTCTGCAGTCCATTTAATAGTTTCAAAGCCACAGCACTAAAGCCAGATGGACATGCAATATTAATTTAGGACAGTTTCTGGCCTATTCTTATGCCCCTAATTAACATAATGCAATAAATCTCCCTATACTAAAATCTCAACAGAACAAAAGGTCCCTGTTTGATTTTTACATTTATGAATATTACATTTACGCTTTTCGCAGATGCTTTTATTCAAAAGTAACTTACAATGCATTCAAGGTATTATTTTTTGTTCCCCGGGACCCATGATCCATGATACGCTGTTATACCAGTTGTGTCTCAGAAGCACTGCTGAGGGGAGCTTATATGTGCTGTTTTACTGAAGGTTGAATTTGACAAACACAAATAGTTTTGGGTCTGACGGCTCTCAGCAAGCAGATCCATGTCATATTATGCTGATGATGATGTTGTATGAAGAATCTGTCCACAGATAGATAAAACGTCACACACTATTTAACAGACTTAAATAGTGTGAACGACTAGTGGAACGACTCTTTGTTACCATGAAAACACACCATCCCAGTACATGTGTGGTACATTACTACCAGTAAGTAGTTACTTCAACTTCAAAACAGTCTTTTGCAATATAAGCTTTAATAATGCATCATATAATACTGGAGAAAACTACTGTTGTTTCATAAGAGGAATTAAATATGTTGGACTTCTCACCTTCTATTGTACTTTTTAAGTACTTTCTATTGAAAAAATCTGACTGATTCCAGATAATTAACCTACCAATAGCTATAAACTGGTTTGGTTATGTTGCGTGTGTATTTATTACCATTTGGATGTAAATGGTGTATCTTTCCTAATGTAAATTGGATTCAATGACAATCAAGTTTGGCCTACTACCGATAACCATATTATAATTTATGACCGCCATCAAAGAAAACAATGTAGTAACACAGAAACCGTGTAATTTTCAGTTTAAATCTGCAGATAAATGCAGTGCGCCGTGACCATATAACTTTAACATTACATAACTTTAAAGACAGTCACGTCAACACTTTAGAACGGATGTCCCTCATTTGTATGATCTTGCTAGCCTGACAACTAATCATGAGTCAGTGATTTAATTCACTTTTCAGAGGGAGGTTGTTAAATGACTTCGCAGCTCTTTGAGTGGGAAGCACCGAGGAATAGATGCAAATATGATGTAATCGTTCTCAGAAATTCTAATGCTTTCCCAAATCATTAAAGCATTCTGGCCGATCTCTTTTTAATGAACGCCCACAGTCGCTCCAGCAGCAGAGATGAGAGACTGGATGAGATTCTATATTCATGCTGGGGTTGTTGTCTCATTAACCCTAAATTATGCAAGCTAATGCGGTTCAAACTACCCGTCATGAAACGGCACTTTCTTCTCTTTTAAAACGCGTGAGGAAAAAGTCTTTTCAAGTTGGACTTGATCTCCGGGGGTCACGTCTGTTTTTCTGTTTAAAACTGCATTTAGTGAGTTTCTCTGTTTTAATGAGTACCTGCGCTCAACATGACTGGCTCTACCCTAAAAAAGTGCGGCCAGTGAAAACACAAACAGTTCGCTCTATATTATAACAATATTCACAGGTCACTGTCACACTTGCAAGGTTATATAAACTGTTTATTCCCTCTCTCTCTCTTTCTCTCGCTCGCTCCCTCGCTTCACATCATTGATAACTCGGCTCCAGTTAATAGCAAGGCCATCATGCTAGTAATTGCCGGGGGCTTTTCCTTTAATACGAATATTTATCTCCTTTCTTATCGTTGGTCTGACTGGATCAATACGGATTAGAATTTCACACAGAATCGGATGTCTCCCTCGGTAATTTACAAGGGTAAAACCTGCCAGGATTATTTTGTCAGGAGAAGCATTCATTACGCTCCGTGTGCTTATTGTATTTTTGTCACACTTAAAATTAGATGCCAGTAACATTGAAACCGGAGTATTACCATTAACTGACACGTTAAGGTCACATGGTTGTTGTTTTGTTAGTGCATATAATCTGTTGCTTGTTTTTATTGAATGACAATATGCATGACGGAAGAAGCTTTCTGTATTTTAGTTGTATTCTGTATTAACAAACTCATTGAAATAAGACATGCAAAAGTGTTATTTATATCATTAAAAGAATTAAGATAATTAATGCATTATAATGCAACATTGGCTATTCTGAGCAGTCAGACTGTCTTTATTCATTTAATTTTCTTTATATGTACTTTTCGTACAGAATTAATCACTAGGTAAAAAGGTCTGTGAAACATATCTAAGATCCTTAGGGAAAACTTGTACAGTATGAAACTCCAATATGTGTGTCAGCATGTTTTAAAGCAGGTATTGTACTGTATATATATGCTCCGGTCTGGTGTGTTCTGGTGACCTGCAGCACAGTTAGTCCTGCTGGATCCATAGCCCCTGTCAGACAACATGCCGCATTCCCAGAATTCCTTCTGATTAGGCAGTAATGATACCAGTAAGGCTCATTCTACAGCTGCTGCAGAACCCACGCTGGTGCACTGTTGTGTCTTAACACTCTGTATCACTTCTCTTTCTCTCTCCAAACTCTTCTCATTCCCTCTTTTTCTCTCATTCCCCCACATCCTATGGCCCCTTCCATCCCATTCCACAGATGACGATACATCAAATATAAAAAAACACCTCCGAACACAGTCATTAGTGTCAAGGTTTAATATGGCGCTAATTCAGCAATTCCCTCCATACTGGCAGCTCTTTGGACAGGAGAAAAGAGAATCATTCCAGCATTCCAAATCCTGGCTGCCAGGAAACTACATGCTACACCCGCATGATGCCTCCACCTCCCCAAAAAAAAGCTTTTGATTTATTTCACCTTTCTTTACCCTTGCCACATTTGGTGATCTTAGTTTATCTTTTTTAGGTTAACAATTTATATGTATTTATTAAGTTTTTTTATTTTTAAATGGTAATGATTTAAATGCACAATGTATTTCATTCAGGCACTGATTTGTATGTGTCACACTGATTGGACAAGTCACATTAATTAAACATTTAATTAACCTAATTTATTATGTAAAACAAACTTCAGAAAAACAGATTCAATATTCTATGAGCCTCAAAGTATTTGCAACAATTGTGCGTCTCCTCAGAAAGTTTGCATTGTATATGCTGTCAAAATGTTGATGTTCACTGCGTAATCTGTATGGAAATGTACATAACATGACAATTTACATACAAATACCAGAATACTAATAAGTTTGTTTAAACACCATTGTCTCTTCCAGCAGAGGTAGCTAAAACGTTTTAAACTGACAGATTGTAGCATTTCAGGTTATTAATTATTCGCCAGTTAGTTAAACAAATACGCAACATTAGGCGGCTAATTTAGCCACTGACGCCAGAGCAGATGGATAAGACGAGGGTGAATGGACGCCCCAACCAGCATAGTGTAATAAGTGTGCAGACCCAGAGAAGAACGAAGCCAAGCGCCGCATGCTATCCCTCAGTTAGCTAGCACACCTGTAGTGCGCGCTAATCGCCCAATATATTAGCAGCCGGCTGGATGTGCTCACAATGGGCAGCATTTTGCATATGTTCCTGTAGCCTGCTTAAAATAAACTTGATCAATTTAATTAAAAGAGAAAAATGTGAGCATTCGAGTGTGTAACATGCGTCTGGTGAGCCAAATGGCAACTGGACCAAACTGCTCCATCTATCTGCTTTATTTTTCATTTAAGCCAAATTGTTGTTCTGCCAAGCTGATTTTCTTCATGTTGTAAATTTTTAGGCACTTTCGGTTAATCTTGAAACGCAAGATTAGTGAAGCGTTTCCAGATTCATGTAGCTGGATGATTGGGGCTGGTTTGACAGGTGATGTTCTGTCAGCAGTAAATCATGTTGGATATCACAATAATTGAGAAGCATAAATTATTCAAATGATTCCAAGCTAATTAACATTCGGTCAACAATGGTTGAGATGACGAGCCATCAAAAGGGTTTGGCTAAGCAAAGAGAGAGAGGAAGGAAGAGGAGCTTGGCATGGTTAGCCACAAGCTTTCAGAAAAGACAAAGTAGAGCAACATTTATTATAACAGAGAAATATGAAACTCTGGGACAAATAGTTAACAAAAACCTTGAGTTACAGACATTAAAATTTATTACCGCACTCTTCTGTCCCAGAGAACATTTTCTTTGTTCAATTCCAAGAGCATTTCCTAGTTATCACACAAAAGATATACTGACATTAAACCAGAATGCCTGAAATCTTACAGACCTGTTGGGAGCACTGTGAAACACTGTTTAACAGATTTGAGTCTGTTTAATAGATTTGCTCCAAGCTCTGTCATTTAACATTCATGGCATGCTTTCAACACAGCTGGCAGCACGACAGGATCCGGACCATTTTATCTGCTGCATGTCAAGACCTACAGCCTGGAGAACATGCTTGCCCTTCTCTGCATCTGCTGTGCACCTAACCTTCACTGTATGGGAGAGGACCAGAAGGACGAGGCAGGACCTGATGTTATAGAGGTGCTTCTCAGAGGTGCTTCTGGGATGATGGATCACAAACAAAGCTATTGATCTTTTGTCCCACACTTCATTTCACTGATAACACGTTTGTGTGCATGTGTCTGTGTTGGAGTGTTGTATTTCATTCACTGTCATGTCCATCACGTCCTATGGTTTTTAAATAACTGCTGGCTGATGTTGCTGTAAATTAGAGTTGACATGGTAGGTTGATGCACCTTGGAGGTTATCGAGGAGCCTGGCGGTCGGGACAGTATTTTAAGCTCCTTGCTAGCATCAATTCACATTTTCACGGAGAGAGAAAGAGATACTGTTTAGATGCAATGTTGACGAAGCCATTCTGAAAGTAAACTGCAACCTAACCAAGTGTTCCAGAGCAAGAATGTACTGTTGTAGCCTGCTTGATATTACTGGATGATCACAGCTGTGCTGATATTCAGTACAACAGCACAACTGAAAGTATGATTTTATCTGTTTTATAAATAAACTTTGCTTTGTACAAAATTCAACCAGTTAAATATTTTTCTCTTGCAATGAAATTAGTAGGTAAGTTTTACTTTTATATTTTCTCTATGGTGAACCCTAAATGTTCCTTACAGGATTGACCAGGAGAGATGAAAGAGGGCAAGTCTCGGGAGAATGAGTGGGAAGGAGGGCAGGAGAGGATTCTGGGAAATGTCTCAGTGGAAGGAGCATGGTATGTAAATCTCTGAAGTTTTCATCCATATGAACAGATGTACTGTACTTCACATTGTCGGCATTATGGCATAAATCATCTTCACTCTGCTGACTTCCCATCTTCCTCATAGTCTCGCCCACGACTGCCATATATTAAAATATGCTACAGTAATAAAAAGATATTGCGCTTAAACATTCCACCCATATGCATGATTTATAGCACTCGTTTATTATGATATGCTAATACACATAAAAACAGCACACATGAATATTAAATATAATCATGCATTTTTAATAGATTGAACTGTTTTTATATAACATGTTTTTATATAACAGTTTTCTGTATGAATTCGTCCTGCTTCATCAAAACTGTTTGCACTGACCTTATCACAATCGTGGGATTGTTTTCACCACAAACAATACATGTGATGCTGCCAACATATGCCTCAAGATGCCTCCGAAATGCTGTCTACATTGGCAGCTTACTAGGTGTTGGAACAGAACCGTACACTTAGTTCTGGAAAGCAAGCATTTGCTTTTACATGTGAATCATGTAGTACATAAATAAGGAACATTATATGAGCTTGTCAGAACAGTACGGTGTGCTGTTTAAATGAAATGTTTCGTATTGCTGTTCCTGTCTATGTGTAAGACAGGCTCATTTTTCTCCCTGTCAGATTGTTGTTGTATAGGATGCGGGGGGGTCTTGTCTCTCTGTCGCTGACACTCACATGAACACACAAACATGTCTGTCACTGTGGCGACAGGACAAGTGTGTGTGAAGCTAGTGTGTGGTGGTCATGAGCACGTATGTAGTTATATCCCCACAGTATCTGCGTGTTTCTCTGGCTCCCACTGTGAGGAGGACAAAAATCTACAGTTTAACCTTCCACAATACTACCTTTTAATTTCTAATTTGGAATATACATTATATATATTATTATTATATATATACATTATTATATATATATGTAGTTTTCATTTTTGGGTGTTATCAAATTCAATTTGACTTGATTCGAAATTAATAATTTAAAAATACAACATTTTAAATGATATTTTATTCATTAAATGTCATTTTTAGTTTAAGTTGCGGAGAGCAAAGAGCTCTTTGGAAGCCCCTCAGAGTACAGTGTTTGGAGGGTTCCCATTGGCTGCTGCCTAAATGGTCTCCATGGGATGGTTCGATCAGTGACTTTACTCTCCAATTATCTTCCATATCATCCCGGCGTCAGTGTGCGCTCTGCTGTCCATTCTGAAGCTTGGTTCTTTTAATGGGCATCTCCACACACAATCTGCCCACAGTCACTGGAGCATATGCCAGTCAATTTAACACTATGAGACTTCCACATCAAGCAGTGGTAGAGCCTAATTAGCTGTCCCAACTGTTAGACGAGGAAGGGAAAATAGGCCTTAATTAAGAAATTAAAACTGAGGAGTCATCAAGCTTTTCGTTCCAAAGCCTCCTGGACCCCACTATGGTGCTCTAGCATCTACATAGTCAAAAGAGGCTTTCTCAATGTCCCTCTAGCGTTCTTGCTATCTCGTCCTTCTTTTCATTCATTCGTTCTTTCTGTTTCTTTCTAAATGTGTTTCCCTTCCTGTTCTTTCTCCCTTTCCATAGTGTTCCCAACTTCCCTTGGCTGCTTGTCTGGCAGACTCCGACCAGCACTGAGCAATTAGGAGCCTTCACTTTGAGAGCCAGGCTTAGCATGTTGCCTGCGCCTAAATCAATCTAAAGCCCTGATGTCATCCAGGCCTGATGGATATTTGCTTGGACACCTGTGTCTGCCAGGAGGGGGGAGCAGGTGATGGAGAGAAGCAGAGGAAATAGTTTCATATGGCGTTTCCATTTTGTAGGAGTGGATTGTTTTGGGCTTCTCCAAAGCTTATAAACTGTCACAGATACATGAATGTAAGGTTAGTCTTGTCATCTGTGTGAAAGACACATTCTAATATCATACAAAGGGGCCATAGGCACACAGTAATCCTACAGTAACATTTAACATTTACATACAAATACATGCTCCCATCAGCCAACGTAAGTGTGATTTACATGTGATTTTGAAAGTTCTTAATGAAAAGTTCCATAATCATTTATGTATAAATTCTGGCTGCACTGAGCCTTAGGCACACACCTACCTGCAAATAAAACATTCATTTTGTTTTTATATCAAATTTCACTACACTCTACTTTAAAGCACGAATATTACTCAAATAAGAGACTTGGCAATAATAGAAAATAATATATACTGTATATGGAAATTATATATAAATATATCATAGGGAATTGGTGATTTAAAAGTGGCACAATGAACTGAGAAAATGAAAATGTTTTTTGGTTTTAAATTCATCAAGGATTGCCTGTTAGTTTTTGTATATATACTTTTACATTAAGTCATATTGGAGCGATTGTGTCCATATGTTTCCTGCTTAAAACACGCTGTCCTTCTCTACTGGCCTTCATCTTTGGCACCTGGCTCCGTGTTTGTGTATATATTTTCACACATACACACACCTGCAATCACTCCTCATCATCCAGTCACACCATATGTCTCCACATTGGACGCAGGTGGGGTCGCCTGTCATCTCCGTACCTGTTAGACACTCACTTTGCATACACTTGCTCCATGTGTCCATCCAGACCTATAAGCTGCTTAACAGCACCAGTCTGAGCCAAAGCCTTTAGCGCTCCGGGGCCCCGTCCCTTATGTCCCCCGACTTTCATTTCCAATATGTCCAACTATGTGGACAGATGGTAAGAGGGTAAACACTTTCTCTGCATGGCATCGTATACACAACCCACTCTGTCCCCTGACCCCCTCCATATTGGCAAAGGATGGAGCAGGGGCAGATATTGGAGTGTAATATAATAGAATATTTGATTGGCCTCCACAGAGCAGGTTACTGGGAAGCATGCCACAGTTAATGCGTCTGTGTTTGGCTCCCCTTCTTTCCCTAGCTTTATCTCCTTCCAAATTTAATTTGATAACCTTCTCCCTTACTCCTGCCCGACCTGTCAAACGATGCTAGCTGTTTAACTAATGTTTGGTCTGGTAACTCTGGCCTTTCAGATAGAGGAAAATCAGCATGCCATCCTCAAAATGAATCATTATTCTCCTGCTGTGCTAGACTCACCAGCCCTGGCTGCATCTACTCCTGAGGCGGCCAATGAGAGTGGACATGTTTCAGTCTGTGTGTTTGCTTAGAGTATCAGCGTAGCGTTTTGTTTTGTTGGACTGCGTGTTTGTAGAAGCAGTGATTAGCAGGAGTTCATCTCTGACAGACGGGAGGAACTGTGAGAGTTTGCACGGCTTGCTTATATTTGCCGACCAACATTTTGCAGATAGACCGCAACTATTAATACCACAGGGCTGCTTACAATACTCCAAATCTACACCTGTGATGTCTGTTATTGCACTTCCTTTAATTTTACACGTCATACCACACACCTGTTACACAAAACCTGTTTCCTATAAATTCAGTTCATTTGAATGTGTGAAAATATATGAGACTTTATGCAATTACAGAGGTGACATTTGCAGTTGTTCTCTGGTGATATTTTGCACCGTCTGCTCATTTCCGATTAATTTGGTCAACACACTCTAGCTGCGTTGTGAATGTCACACTCTAGTTGTGTACTTTTAAGGTACTTTCGAGATATAGTAGTACATTATAGCGCACTATGTATCTGCACTAAGAATGGACCCCACCTCTGCCCACATGCTCTTAACATTTATCACCAACAGACACACACTAGTCAAACACACACGACAAGCAGACAGCTCCCCATGCTGTGCCAATACCATGTCACCCTTCATTAATCATGCAACTTCACTGAATATACAAGCTCTGATTCACTGGAATGAAAGTCTTTTGCCCTGCAGGCGATCACACAGTCAGAACACACTGTGTCCACGCTTGACCCTCTCTGGCCTTTTGCACTGGCTTTACAGCAGTTTGCACACACACACACACACATCTCAGTGCTCTCTGACAGGAC
>JAZGTJ010017124.1:0-12243 GCA_036877575.1 Botia almorhae
AAATACATATATAAATATATATAATACAGATTGTAAAATGTTAAACTAATAAACTGAGTTCTCTGCACTCTGCATTGGTGTGCGTTGTGTGATGTTTTCATGTAACCTCATAATACGCGACGGATAATCATTACATTACATTGTGTATGTTTATTATTTTAGTATTCACAACGGTCTCCTTAATGTACCCCGTTTCATGACGGTAAGTTTATTATAATAATGTCAGTTTGACTTGACTTCGGCATACGTACAGAATTGCAATTGTAAGTTTCAGAGAGGGCAACAGATGGGTAAAAATAACGAATCGCAGCTTTAATATAAGGGGGTAAAATACTACATGTCATATGGGTTTCTTGAATATTAGATTTTTTATATTTATTAACCTGTTTCGCAAATGACCCATTTATAGTTGTCTCTGCACATTACGGAAATAATTACTAAAGTATTCAAAGAAAAAACATAAACAACTGATTAATCCAAAATTAAGTTACAATTATTACAATTGTTTTTTCTCATATAATCATATAACGTGTAAATGGATGTTAAACGAGAAGGAAGAAATATTCTTGCGCGTTTTGACGGATTTTCTGACTCATCTTGCTTTCCGTAGTAATAGTGAAGGGGGCGGGTCCGGCATGGCGGCCAAGGTGAGTTACTTCATACTGAGTTAGTCATGTGCGTTTTGTGTAATACATTAAAATCAAACGATTTCTCATTATCAGTTGCAAAATGAAGCAGATCTGGAAACATGCGTGTGCTTGAGAGAGAGACAGTTTATGAAATTTCTTAGTAATCTCTCACACACGCACTCACTCACTGTCTCTCAAAACCTAGTAAGATGCTACCCACCATATGCGCCCTGTCTATAAGTAGTCAGATCACGGGGCTTAAGACAAAGCTAACTCTCACCATGTCACTTTCTGTCCCTCAAGAGACCCAAGGACAGCAGACTGTATTTGTGTCTTGTTACTTAAGCATGCACAGGACTGCACACACTGGTAGATTACTTTGGCATAATAATCTGATTGAATTGGGATAATTACATGGACTAAACTGTCTAGGCTTGCTGAAGCTCATTAAACTAACACATCTAACGTGCTTAAGTGAAGATTAAAGAGCTGGAAGACCAGAAGCGAAACACTCAGCGCACCAAAGCCGACATTGTTATATATTACAAACACGATCACTGAACAAGTGACTATAGGTTAAAATGTAGTGAAACTGGTATATATTCTACTAAAATATGAAGATATTGTTTTTTTTAATAACATGACTGTATATGTTAACTGACGAATACCTAGTAACGTCCATGATGCGTATTCGCTGGGTTACCGCATTCTAGTGAAGTCTCTAATCTGTGCATTAGCGTGAAGAATTAAAGTCAGACTGCTGTGTATTAATACTCGGATGTGGTTTGATCCTCAGATTTTGAAGTATGCAGCACTTCCTGCTGCTGTGGGGGGTTTGGGCTCCTTTAGAATTTACTCCATGAGTGAGAAACAAGAGGAACTCATTTCTCCAAGAGAGGTAAGACTTGGCCATGTTCATTTTAAGCATTTGGCAGATGCTTTTATCCAAAGCGCCTTATAGTGCCTTACAGTTACACATTTTATCAGTATTTGTGTTCCTTGGAAATGGAACCTGCAACACTTTTGTGCTGCTAACGCAATGCTCTACCAAATTAGCTATAGGTACATATAGTGTACTGCCTGCAAGTGCTATTTGGACAGTATATATATACTGCGCATCTATCTATATATAAGTGTCTGCGTGTGTGTACATATATAAATGTGTATATAACGTCAGACACTATAAAAACATATCAGAGTGAAATATATCATCATGACCTCTCTGTCCTTCTTTTTCTCTGCGTCTAGTTGTCTATCTACTCCCCACGTGATCCTGCTTTGCAGTTTGTGGAGGAACAGTCTGGTCCTCTGCAGGCAGGGCTGAGGTCTGTGAGGGTGGGCCTGCAGCCGTATGTCAAAGCAGTGCAGGTATGATACATATTCTGATACATACGCTGCTGTTTTTCACTCTGTGATAATGAATTGATGGTCACATGTTTAATGGTGTAACGGTTCATTTACAGAACGCCATCGTTTCAGTCAAAGTTGGGGTTATATCTGCTTACCAGGCAGGGGAAGGTGAGTTTGACGCATGACAGAGCAAGAAGAGAAAAATGACAGTTGATGTGACCTGTAACCCCTGAGCTTCTCTGGTTTTAGACACATATCACTTCCTTCGGGATCCGCCCCCCGGCTTCCTGTCTAGAGTGAGTGTCATAACTGTGTCCGGGCTGGGTGGCCTCATTCTGGCACGCAAGGGTATGATGATGATCATAAAGACTTTTAACTGCATGTTTATACCCTTTCTGGTCTTAATACATATTAAATCAACAAAAGGCCCCTTCAATTTTGGCATGTGGGCCAAATTTGGCCCATCAATCATTTTTAAATGGACCAATAAATTTAAAAACTGAGCAGTTGTCCGTTAGCAGACCATAATGTAATTCTGCTTTTATCTTGCTACTTCAATTTCTCGAACCATAATCTATCACCGTACGTGTGCATATTTTGATTGATCTACTTCTGTGTGATTATGCAAATGCATTACACCGCGTGTTAAATGCTTGGTGACATCTGAAGAGTTTTGGGTGATTGGCTGCCGTCTTCCAGGTTCTCGTTTGAAGAGGATTGTTGTACCTCTGGGTCTGGCTACACTCGGTACTGCAGTGTGTTACCCCACCCAGACTGTTGCTGTCCTGAAGGTTCTGCCTGTTCACACAACTTCATGTTCCTATAAACACATTTCTGTATATTCTAGTCTATTGTCTCTTTCCTTTATAGATCTCTGGTAAAAAGATGCACAGAGTCACTTCATCTGTTGCCTCGATGTTTCAATCTAAGTTACAAGAAGACGTTGTCAAGCCTGCTGTTAATCTGAAGGTATTTTCAAATAATTTTTTAATTTATTAGCATATTTAAGGGCCTTTATCAAATGTACTGGCTGTGTTGTAAGCATAGCCAACAAACTGTTAAATTATTTTTAACATTTATTGTAATGGTCAATTTGTCGTTATTTAAAATCTGATATATTGTAATGTCATTTTTATTACATGTACAGTCTGCTGCCCCTGTGACAATCTCAGATTCAGTTTCACTCACACCTGAGTCTGAACTGACATCAGAAGTGACATCAGAATCAGAAGTGGTCCCAGCTGCTTCAGCTCCAGCTGCTGTACCAGCTGCTGAGGAAACCCCATCTGAACCTCCTGTTTTACAGCCTGTGGCTGAAACTGCCCCAGAAGTGACACCTGCAGACTTTGTTGTGGACACCAGTCCAGAATCTGCTCATGAGCCAACACCATCCACAGAAACCGACCCAGAGGCTAAACTTCTGGCACCTGCAGTTCTGGCTGAGGCCACGCCTTCAGCTCCATCCACTGAAGAAATTAAACCCCTTGCTGAAGAGTCCAATAAACCCACAGGAGATGAGGAACCTGGTTCCACCACCCCAGTCCCTGTCAACCAGGCAACATCTGAAGAGGTACCAGTCCCTGTTCTAAAGGACACGCCCCCTTCTTTAGTTGAGGTCCTTCCCTCAACTGAATCTCCAGTAGATAATGTCATTGTTGAACCAGCCACAGGTGAGAAAACAAGTTTACAGTAACTACCGAATTATGCTAAGTGTATATTTGACCTATTTTCGATTTCTCCAACTACTCATGCTGTCTTGGAAAGATGTTTTCCACATACTAATATACTTCTTCTATCATAGTGAAGTCACGCTTTGTACCGGACCCTGCCCTGCTCGACCACGGCCAGGCTAACCCTGAGGACGCAGACATGTACAGCACAAGAAGCTGAACGAGTGACAGTTAACTGCAGCACAGAGAAAGTTGGAGGAAAGATTCTGTTTTAATGTGCCATGATTCCAGCTCTGACAGTTTCGTAATTACAGTGTTTTACCAATAATCCAGGCATGTGAAAGAGGCTAATGTGTCTCTCTTTGTCTCAATCTTAAAAAATGTCTTACCTCAGGTGACACACACACACACACACACACACACACACACACGTGTAAACTATGTACATTGTATTTGAAACTCTCAGAAATTCACTACAGAAAGATATTCTTATATTTGAAGTAGTTCCACAGGTTAATTTAATAAGCCTGTCGTACTACAGTATCGTCTCCAGGTTTACCATTCAGACCTCATTTCCTGTAATAGAAAGATTGCTTTGTACTCTTTACTGTGAAAAATATTACACTGAAAACTGGATCACAACCAAAATGTATTATATTAGTCTATTAGTCAGGCTGTGTATTTATTTGATCATACAACATGTATTCTTAAGATAATTTGTCTAAGATAATAAATCTATCAAGGGTTTTCAACCCATTATCAAACATGATGGTTTAAATGGTGCATCATTTAACTTCAAAGTGTCAGACATAGAACACATGGTGACACTTCTTCATTGGAAATCTTGAACTGTACAGTGGTTTTAGATGTACTTCAGATGGCAGTATGTCACAGAGGGCACTAGACTGTGAACAGTGTACTGTTTAATTATTCAAATGTTTCTTGCCAGATGGTCAAATGTTTACACAACGCTTCTGAGTAAGCGTTTCTTAAAAAAAGTTTTCTAAAAAAACTTTAAGGGCACGCCCACATTATTAATCCAATAACAAAAAGTCATCTCAATATATTTTTTAACAGAAGTAAATAGCTTTCGGCTTTTTCAAACGTAAAATGAGTCTGTGAGCCCCTCTGAACTCAGAACAGAAAACACACTGACATTGACATCAACAGTGATTGACATTTACACACAATCTCTTTACACACCGTCTGGCTGGCTGATGTCTGCTGTTCTGTAGAGTTTGGAGCAGATCATTTCTACTCTGTTCTCGCCAAGCAGACAAAGATCAACAATACACACCACCCTTTCTGACTCCAGCTGAGGGGCGGAACTCATCAACGACCCTGCAGATAGACAGACAGGTTTTAAGAACAGATATGGGCAATGTGAACAGAACAGCATAGCCCAACACGTACTGTACACACACCTGAATCAGGGCAGGTGCCATCTGCCTGCACACACAGATGTCCTGTTGTCAGGCAAGACAGCAGGGAGTTGTCATGGTTACAGTGGGGCACTCCAGCAGCTCTGGGGTCGTCAGTGGAAATAACAGGAATAAACAGGAAATCTACTGCGGCCTTTTGATTCAGACCTATGAGAGGAAAGAGGCCGACCTGTTACCATTGACCTGATACTTTAACATTGTTCCATGACCTCATGTGCAGTCTAAGGTCCATGGGTCACAAGGGAATAATGCTCACAGCTTGTTAGTTTCATGTTAACCCTTTACTAAGCTAACACTATGACAGGTTAATACACTGTTTTTAATGCTGGTTTTGGGTAGCCACAACACTGCACCACACCCCATCTAACACACACAGTTCAGCTCATGGATCTCTGCCAATGAGCTAATGATTTGAATTAGGTGTGTTAAATAAGGGAGTTGTACAAAATGAGCAGCTCTGTGGAGCAGGATTAAAAACCACAGCTCTAATACAATAGTCTCCACTGAGGTCCACAGACCTGCAGAGCTCCAACCATAATGAATCACACCTGAAGCAGCTAATCAAGGTTTTAGGACTGCTAGAAACATCCAGGCAGGTGTGTTGAAGTTAGAACTAAACTTTGCAAGCCTGTGAACCTCCAGGAACCTGAACTGCTTTAACAAAAACACAAAACATTCGCAGCACAAAAATTAAGGAAATTCAAACCATTAAATCAAATGTAACTTTTTACCAACAATTCAAATAAATCACTAGTACATAATTCATAACATTTCCTCAACATTTGTAATTGTTGTCACTATGTTTACTGTCATTTATTCTGGATTGCTTTTCTCTGTTAAGCACATTAAATGCCACCTGAGAATTCGGTCAAAGGAAGGTGCCGGTAGCACATCTGTGCATTAAACGCCTATCAAAGTGCACAATATAACGCACAGCACACACGCTCTGTCGCACTGCTGTAGCTCTTACCCAGAACTGTGAGTGTGAAGTAGCCAGTGCCGGCCACAGGGGTGTGTGCACGTGTCTGCGTGGTGAGATCCGGGGTCCATTTTGCTGGGCTCAGATTCAAGTAATGAAGCAGAACTTCTCGATCGTCAAAGTGGAATTTTTCCGACATGCTTTCACGATACAGTCTGCCACAGCAAAGGTGATCTGGCACTTCCTGCTTCACAGATGGCCAAATTCTGCTCTCCCACAATGCACTGGGGCGGCAGGCAGCTTGTTGCGTGTCTGGGGAACCGGTCAACCTCTGCTCTACCTCTTTAGACAACAAAAGCCTATATTAATTTTGAATATTATATATCATAATATGAAGTTACAGTCACTTTGGCACTGGTGTGGTGTGTAGGTAAAGTTTGAAGATTCACAACCTTCTACAGCTGAATGTCTGATGTGTTCAGCTTCACTGTCAGATTCCTCTTCCTCCAACTGCCCTTCATCACTGCGTTCTTCCTCCTCTTCATTAAAGGTAAAGCTCAAAGGTCTAAGCAGAGTAAGATCAGAAGAAAGTAAGTACATAGTCGAAACTCTAAGGAAATGAATGAGTTAGCGTTTGTTAATGAACATGTTTAAAGCGCATTTTAATACACTATAACAGAACTGTTAAAAGAAAACCAAACTTGAACTGAATTTAATTTGCTGTCTGATTATAATGCGGCATGAAACTGGCTCATTAACAGGCTGAAAGAGAGCAGCTTGGATTACCTGTCAGACTGCACTTTAGATCTGGTGAAATACTGCCGCTGCATTACTCTGAAACAACCAGAGAAAATGACATGAGGTGACCCTCAATTTACTAATGAAATAAATGAAATAAAGTTTTTATGTGCACACACAGAAATGAAGTGTCTGCAATAATGCAATATACATACATATAAATATACACAAATATAAAATACTGTAAAAAATACAAAGTTTAACCAAAACACAATCATTTCAAAAGCTATATTTTAAATCATTTAAACAAAAAAGCATTACATAGCTAATTTAAAACAGCAGCTCACAGCTTTAAAACCAAAATAAAATGGGAAACATTTACTGAATGAAACGCCGAACCAAGCAAGACAAACGCGGAACAGCGGAACAGATTTAAACACTTCAGTAATTGTTGAAGCCACACGGTACCTGGAGAACATCTGCAATCTCCTGCGTTTGGGTGGAGCTATAGTCTCAGAATCAGAGGAGGTGGAGTCTGTTTCTCTCTGTTCCACACATCTCTCAACTGCTGTGCTGTGATGCCTAAATACTCCAGTGCCACTGACTCCTGGCTGTAGAAACATCAGCATCATCACGTGTTGCAACAGTTTGTTGATTTCTATGGAACCTGATGCACTCTGCCTGCTACTGCTGACTGTAATTTAGTAATACAGACCTGTTGATAACTCTGTGACGTTTCTGGTTCAGCGTTGACTGCGGCCTGTTGATCCCCTAGAGGCCAGAAGTGGTACTGCACTGCAGCCACATAGCCCTGTATGGCCACTCTCTTGTGCTCTCTGTACTGCAGACTCTCTAGCTCCGCCTTCAGGTCAGCTACTGGTATAATTGATGTCTCATCTACAGCACACAGTAAGAAAAATGACAGAATTTGTAAGATGCTAGATTTTCATACATGGTTTTGTAATTACATAACAGCTTAACAGATGATTTTGACTAAAAAATAAAAACTGCATTTTGAAATTTAGATTAACTGCACAATAATTTTAGTGGGTCAGAAGGACTGTATATGCCCTGGGAGGGCAGATATTACTTGCTGTGCTGTTATTGGTGGTTGGTGTGAAGGTGGGCGGGGCAGGAGGGAAGCAGTAATGTCCTCCGACGGCAGTCTTCTGCAGCATGACACTGTCCTTAAGTGTCTTCGTCCACTGGATGAATGCTTTGACTTTCGGTTCATTGACATACGGCTGCTTTTTGTGACAGCCTGTAAAAGCATGTTCACATACGTGTTAGTATTTATACAATTCTGAGGTCTTTTCTCCTATTGGTTCAGCCGATATTCATCTGATGTTCTGATTGGCAATCACCTGTGATAAAGAGCTGAGTTTCCGTGCTACTGGTCAGATAGAGAAAATGGCCCGCCTCCCGACACGCCCTCATCTGAGTGCACACCAGATAGGTCACTACACAGAAAAGAGGAGATGGAATAAAGACAAAGTGAGTGAGAATGAGATGGGGTAGTGTAGTTTAGTATATATGGAATGCTAGTCAATGCTAATTCAAATGTTTTGCTGTTGTACTAGGGCAGATGTTATTGAAGATCTCTGGCTGTGATGAGGAAAAGATCTCCAGGATAAAGGGAGAGTCAGATGTGCCATCCACTGCATGTACCCATCGATAAGCCCAGAACTTCTCGGGTCCTGTCACAGGCACAGACATAACCATGTTTTAATTCATTTGACAAACAGTTATTAAGACGATAAATGACACACCGCTGTCCAATCAAAAGCAATACCAGACTTTTCCTTGCTCCTGATTCGCTCAACCCGGCCCACGTATGTCACCAGACCAATGATGTCACAGGCGTGGTTACTGTTCAACGCCTCCACCTCTGACCTGATCACAGACAGAAACAGAGTGAATCTTTAATATCTTTTTAACTGATTCACTGAAGAAACAGTGTAAACGGAACCAATTCACTTTCACTTCAACAATTCACTAAGTGAATTCAGACTTGTGGATCACCTTGTGGTGAAGTTGTATGGGACATCAGGAAGGCCCCACTGAGGCTGAACACTTTTTGGTGGAATCACAGTCACGACCGTTGCAGGACTTCGAGGATTCAGAGAGATTTCTATACAGCACAACACACACAAACAGCTCAATAATAAACAAATCCCAAACAGTTTCCTGTATAAAACAGTTTAGACTCCATTCCAGGCCGTACCAATGGATCGGAAAGCCATGAGAGAGTGAGTGCTGATCTGAGGTCTGGATCGGTGCTGATAGCTGGGTTTTAATGAGTAATGCTGCAGATACAACACTGAGCCAACCGTCAGTCGATTAAAATACTCAGGACAAAGTTCATTCCATAAAACCATCGACATAATGCCACTCTGATCTGCCACCTCATAGTACACCTGAAGGACAGACGGACAGTGTGTTACTGGTGTGCTATCAATTTCTGCAGACCGCAAAAACTATGACCTCTGACTTCCATTTACCTGAAACGGGAAGTCAACATTTTGTCCTGGTTTTCCATAGTACCGGATTCGGGATCTGTGCAGAATTCGGACCAGCAGCGGGAGGGGCCGTTTGGAGCTGTGAAAGAACGCCTCCAGATCCACAAGCAAAGTGATTTTAGACACTGACAAAAAGACAAACAACAGAGTGACCAAAAAGCCCTGCTTTGTCTGTGCTGAGGAAGCTACTGGTTTAATGGGCGTAAATATTAAAAAGATGCGTCACGTTCCAAAAATGGGTACAAACGGATGTCCAAATTTAACAGTTTTAAACACCAACGAACATGTTTCAGATCCTTTTCACAGTATGAGAAACAATCCACGTTCTCCTGTTTACACAAATGCAACAGGACTGAATTCAGTCCTGTTACCAAACGGTTTACAAAGAAAATAAACAAATATTTTTGATAATTATCAAATATCATAAGTTGCTCATAAACCAGTTATCTAACTCTGTTGTTATTAGTACATCAGTTGGTATGACTATTAAATCCAGAATTTAATCACATTAATTGTTGGATATTTTTGTACCATTATTCGTACATATATTATGTACCAGTTCATACCATCTAGAACCACATGTGGCGGCGGGCTGTTGGGAATCCACACACCTCCGTGAGGATCATCGTTCATCCACAGGGGTAAATAATATTTTCTGCCCAGCTGCAGAGGTCCGTTAGTGCGAATCATATCGTCTCGACACCACTGCGGGATCTTATCAACGTCTTTAATAAGCGCAAACGTCTCCGGGATCTCCGTGACGCTGTGGATGCCGTCTATCCTCAGGTAACTGTGACTCAGCCTCGACTCATCATGGACAACTGACAGCTGGCACAGCCGAACCCCGACACCGCAACGCAGAGAGCCCGTCCGGACCCACCGGGTCAGACTCTCCGCCAGCTGACACTTCACTCGCCACCGGCCGTCCGTGACTGTCAGGTCGTAGCTGTAGCTCTCGGCGGTAGGATGTAGACTCAGGTAGCGGTCCAGTGCGACAACGGCCACGCAAAGCGGACTGGTGAGGGTTAGAGAAAGAGCGTACGCGGACCGCAGCTGCTCCAGCACCGCCTGAAGGGCAGAAGCGAAGGCGCTGTCACTGTGATCTTCCGAACCTGCCATCACTGGGAGCAGAGACAGGGATGTTGGATCCAGATCCAAACACGCATTAACTCATAACCCTCTGATCTGGGGCAGTTTCAAATATTCCTAAATTTATTGTCTGCCTTTTATTGTGCAACTACTTGAAAGTGTCGGTATAGAAGTGATAGACTAGCAGGCTAATTCGCGTATCTATACGTATTTGGTATATACATACTTTATTTCTACTACACATTTATGGGGAAAATAATATTTTATAGCGCATTTGAACTAAGAACACGGTCATTTACTGTCCTTAAAGTTGATCTGAAGCTCGCGTAACGTAAACAATCCTCAAGCGCGCGCGGCTAGTTCGTTTTCTTCTTCCCGAGCAGCAGATCACACAGCACTGCACATCGCCACAGCGCCACCTAGAGGCGCGAAGGACACAACAGCGACATCGCTTTAAATATAAAACGACTAGTTTTATACATTTTATAGTTATAAACATTTTACAATAAATACTGTAAACATTAAATGTAAATATAAAATGTATAATTAAAATATTTATTTATAAATACATTTACTGAAAATATCGTTTAGCGTCTTGTGTTGATGTTTTATGAAAGCAAATATTTACACAGAGGTGGTGAAAACTAAATTTTATTAATAAAGTTTTGTTTTTCATCGTTCTTTCCACGTTGTATTCAAAATAATTCTGCGTCACCATAAAAGACATGCAAGCGGTTTCAGAATGTAAACTTTTTTATTATTAATTTCTTTTTAAACAATATTAACAAATATGTTAAAGCCTGTTGTGACGATTTATGTACACAGAAGAAAAACGGGAAAAAACAAGCCATACAACGACTGTGCAACATCAACTCGCTCAACTGAAGAACAGAAAGCCTTTAACCCCGTAAGACACTTTAATAATTAATCTGTTACAAAATACCTCTTTTTTAAACTTTCAAATCATACACTGTATATAAATGCATTTCAATCTATTTGACATCTTATAAAATAAACAACTATATCTTTTCTAGACATCTTGTTTGTACGTCATATATTACAATATTTTCTGTGTGGTTTTTTTTTCTGCAGAGGGTTCTGCAAGGTGCCATTTTCTGTCCTGATCCGTTGGGACATAAATGCTTTGATGCCGAGAACATTCTCTAGATAACAAACAATACATACACTCACAATGCAGTCACACAAACCCATTAGGCCTAAAGCCTCATCAGAACAGACACTTTGGGGGTGAAATGCACGCCAGGGGAAAAGAGAAAAGAATAACAGAAATAGAAATAAAGTGCAGTTCCTACAAACAAAGTTTCACAGGATGTGAAAAGAGCAACGTTTCAGACTCAATGTTTGAGTCTGGCTGGCAAAATATTTGTGAAGATACCACAAATAGCCGTTAAACTGAGGAGGAAGCAGCTGGTTTTGTTCAGGGTAAGATGCACACAGATGTTTCTCTAAAATGGCTGGCACACGTCAGATCGGGGTGAGCTCTTGCGTTTCTCTGTCCTGCTTATTTTAAATTACGCTTTGGCTGTCCTGCTGGAAAATTCATCTGCAAAACTGGTAGGTGATGCGATGTGCTTGGACTAGCTTATAAGCATCTTAGATCACCTATATGTTCCAAAACACACAGAATATGATTTTCCAGCACACTGACCAAACATTTACAGCAGCAATTTACTTTATATTTTTAAAGGTACAAAAAACACAAGAGGCGCTGGTGTAGCCCGCCCTGACACATCATAATGTGTGCTGCTAAAACTGTTGCCGTTTAGCCTAGCTTACCCTACAAGACCAAGCCATTTTTAACATATGCTGCAACATATAGCTTATTCAGTTACTCAAGAAATACAGCATGTGCACCAAAAATCTTCC